>JAANYP010003058.1:0-182898 GCA_020465985.1 Centrapalus pauciflorus
ATTATAGTGATTTTTGATAAGACCAGCTTGGACTGGTGTTTATTGCAAATAGGGGAGTTGTTAGGCACAAAAAGGCCTCAGTCAAACCTGTTCTACATCTGAGGGGGAGATTTATAATCAAACCTGTTGATGCTTTGAAGGTTGAATTAAGGCCTGTTATATGCCTTATTGAAACCTGAAAATGATTTGCAAATCAGTCTAAAGCTGTTCTATATGTTGCATGTGTTGCAACTAAGGGAAGTTTGTCCAAGCTGCTCTGTCTGCTGAACAGGCTGGACATAAACTGTCCTACGCTGCTCTACACTGTTTGAGCAGCTTGGGCAATTTTAAAGTGTTCTGTTCTTTGTGAACAGAAACCTGTTCTTGTTGAACAGGGCTAAACACTTTATGCGATATGTTTCCAATTCATCATGTATGTTTTTGACTACAAGATCAGTTTACAAAGTCGAAGACAAAAGTGGAAAACAGAACTGCTCAGCCTGCCCACAGCTTGTTCTGTACATGAAGACAACCGGTTATTTGAAAAAGGGTGACAGACCTTTTTCTTATATCAAAATAGGCCTTTACAAGGAAGGAAGACACAAAGTTGACATTCCTAAATTAGTTAAAGGCAATGCAACAGTAGACAAAGTAAAAAGACAAAAGTTCTGCACATGTGAAGACAAGTCTGCTTTTCAGAAATGTGCAGAAAAGGTTATGTTGTCTTTTAAACAAGACTTCTCCTTTTTCATTCCGTCCAATGAAGATGTTTCTCTTAGATCCTCTAAGTGAGTATAAAAGGAAGCTTCTAAGGTCAGAAAGAAAAGTGAAGAAAGCTAAGTGCTGAAACCCAAGAGTGAACGTGCAAGTGTGATATTCATGCATGCAAGTCTTCTGTGTAAACCAGTATCTGTGTGTCTAAGCTGTTTTACATAAGCTGTTCCTTTAAGTCTTGTAAACACAGTGAGTGCTTCTTAGTGAGTGTGTTCATTGTATACTAGTTTGAGTTTGTCTTAGACTAGTGAACATACTGTTGTATCTGTCATCTCAGCTTGAACTATTCCGCATTCAAGCTTGTTTGTAATTAACAAATTGTTGATAATACATACAAACATTGAGAAAAGAGTGTGTAGTTTTTTAAATTGTTGTATTCACCCCCCCTCTACAGCTTATAACTATATACTTTGGAAACCTCTCGGGACCTACAACAGTCTTTATTCAACACTAACTCCCGGTAGTACGAACGACTGAGGTATTTGAATAAAATTAATTACTCTGGGAGTTGGTTCTAAACATGCAAAAGGAAACACAACGATAAATTAATAGAAGATGGCAGCACTTTGCAAATAAATTAATCTCCCTTATTTAATCACTAAATCCATTACAATTTCAAATCATTGTTACAATGTTTCAAATTCAAAACTAACTACTAAACTTCACATTATCTCGTAATCCTATGCTAACAGCATGACTACAGTGTTTTGGTTGAGAAAGTGGCTTTGTGAATGGATCAGCTGGATTCTCCTCTGATCGCACTCTTTTCACAATCACATGTCCTTCTTCAACCTTGCTACGAACAAAGTGGTACTTCCGATCAATATGCTTGGACTTTCCATGATCCTTGGGTTCTTTAGTCAACAAAACAGCACTTTCGTTGTCGCAGAATATTTTGATGGGGTCTTGAACCGTTGGGACAACTACAAGATCTCCAATGAAATTCTTCAACCAGATGGATTCCTTTGAGGCTTCTGAGGCTGCAATATATTCTGACTCGCAGGTAGAGTCTGCCACGGTTTCCTGCTTCGAACTCTTCCACGTCACGGCTCCTCCATTCAATAAGAACACCCAACCAGATTGTGACCGACAGTCATCTCTATCCGTTTGGAAACTCGCATCGCAATAACCGGTTACTTTGAGTTCATCCTGTCCACCGTAAACCAAGAACTGTCTTTAGTATTTCTTAAATACTTAAGAATATTCTTGACCGCCGTCCAATGACCTTCACCAGGGTCTTGCTGATGTCGACTCACCACGCTTAAAGCAAATGAGACATCAGGCCTCGTACATGTCATGGCATACATTATAGATCCTATGGCCGAAGCACATGGAACTCGACTCATTCTGTCTCGTTCTTCCTGTGTCTTCGGGCTCATTTCTTTACTAATCTTTATGCCATGAGCAAAGGGAAGGTTCCCCTTCTTAGACTTCTCCATACTGAACCTTTTCAGTATTTTGTCCAAGTACGTATCCTGGCTTAGTCCTATTAGACGTCTCGTTCTATCTCTATAAATCTTTATACCCAGAATAAAAGCAGCATCTCCTAGATCCTTCTTAGCGAAACATCTTCCCAACTAATCTTTTACACTCTGTAATGTTGGGATGTCGTTTCCTATAAGTAATATGTCATCGACATATAATACCAGGAAGACTACAGTGCTCCCACTTACCTTGACATATATGCAGGACTCATCTTCGCTTCTAGAAAATCCAAACTCTGTGATTTTCTCATGAAAGCAAAGATTCCAGCTTCGAGAAGCTTGCTTAAGTCCATAAATGGACTTCTGAAGCTTACACACTTTCTTAGGATACTTGGTGTCTACAAAACCTTCAGGTTGTGTCATAAACACATCCTCTGTCAATTTCTCGTTAAGGAAAGCGGTTTTGACATCCATCTGCCAGATTTCATAGTTATGAAACGCAGCTATGGCCAGAACTATCCTTATGGATTTAATCTTAGCTACCGGTGAAAAGGTTTCCTCATAGTCAATCTCGTAGGTTTGAGTATAGCCCTTTGCCACCAGCCTAGCTTTGTAAGTGTGTACTTTCCCGTTCATATCCGTTTTCTTCTTGAATATCCACTTACAACCCACCGTCTTTAGACCGGGTGTGGGATCAACCAAGTTCCAAACTTGGTTGCCATACATGGATTCAATCTCGCTATCCATAGCTTCCTTCCATTTGGCTGCCTCAGGGCCTGACATCGCTTCCCGGTAGTTAGCTGGTTCATCTGAGTCGACTAGTGTACTATCACTAATCATATCATCCTGTTCAATATGGAAACCATAGTAGAACTCAGGAGGATTGCTAACTCTACCGGATCTGCGCAAAGGTAAGGATATGTCATTGGGTTCAACAGGCATCTCAGCCTCATGTTGATGGTCAGTGTTTGCAGTTGGTTCTTCATCGGTAGTATCTTGAATCTCATCAAGATCGATCTTACTCCAACTGTCCTCTTTAGATATTATCTCCTTCTCGAGGAACACTCCTCTTCGAGATACAAACACTACGTTTTCACGTGGTTTGTAAAATAGATATCCAAATGACTTGTGAGACCCAAGATTACTCAAAGGTCTCTAGTCAAGGCCCAGTAGCAACGCAATATCAATCATGAAACTAAGATAAAGTTAACAGTGCGGAATACAGTTAATTACAAACAGAGACAAAAACTAAGTATAAGGTACAAACTTCTAGACTATTTCATCAAAGCACAAATGTAAACTAGCCCAAACCCCAAAGCTCTATCTTTAATCAAGTACCAAGGTATTGGAATAGTTTCTAATGCACTTCAAGCTCTTTCAAGTCCTGACCTATGAACTAGGTCCAGCCAATCCTTTGCCTTTACATGAAAAATAATGCAACAACGGGGTAAGCTTATTTGCTTAGTGAGAATGTAGAATTTCACATTTAACATGCAATTATGAATGCGGAAGCACATGCACTGCACTCGGCTCATGCACGACTCAGCTCTATTGCTTATGCACTGCACTAGGCTCATGCACAGCTCAATCACGAAGGGACACTGGCCAATTAATGCTCTTTTGATGCGCGACTTTGCTCAGCTCCCAGTTAGAAAACTGTTGTTGCTCTTGAGACTTTTAGACAAATTCATAAGGAATGCTCGGATGATGATAAATCCATACACACGCATCATTAATGGGGATCAGCCACGTACTGGGCTAGCTACCAGTAATTGCTCTATATGGATAACATCGGAATGCTCAGCTCTAGCTACCCTTTGTGCTTTCATCACGTAAATCAGCACATCATAAGCCTTACATTAACCCAACACTGAGCAATAGTGATGGTGTTAAGCTTAACAATCGAATGACTCGTCAAAGAATCAAGTCTAGAAGAAGAAATACTCGGCTCAACAAATCATAGTAAATATACTATGACAATATATATCAATAAGCCCAAGATCAGAATGCCAAATAAATCAGAATAAAGCAACAAAAGTCTCAATTCACATAATATGCAGTTAAAGTGAAATCTACAACTCACTGTTACTAATTATTTGCACTTTCTGGCTCTGGCTCTGTTGCTCACAATCTGTAGTGGATTAGAACCACTATCTGACTTATATCAGATTTTAGATGCTCGCCATTTTTGCTTGTTGCTCAATCTGTTATTCATATCATTTCTGATATTTATTAGCCTTTATATCATCTGAATAGTATATTCAGTATTCATTCGTTTAATAAGCTTAAGGTTCGTTCGTTGGTCTTTTAATCTCAAAATCTCATATCTTGATCATATCATTAATCTCATTAACATCTTTCTTCCATTTGTATTCTTTGTTAATAATATTCTCAAAAGTTCTATATATATATATATATATATATATATATATATATATATATATATATATATATATATATATATATATATATATATATATATATTAATCCATAAGTTAATTATTTTGTCATTTTATGTGTTGATCATGTGATTTATTCAAAATATTCAAGTTTAAGAGTGGGGTTCAAGTTTACATACTAAATTCGAACATGTAAGCTTAAATTCGAATCCTATAGTTAAACTAGAAGCACCATTCGATTTTATTACTAAATTCGAAGGCGTATAGTTAAATTCGAAGCACATCATTTGATTTTAATGCTCAAATTCGAAACTATAAGATTAAATTCGAAATATATGTCAAATTCTAGAACACTAAACTCGAATATAGCATAAATTCGATTCCATCTTCGACTTTAGCTCCTTAAATTTGAACATCATGGGTTAAATTCGAAACCCATTCGAATTTAGGGACAAATTCGAGATTTTGGTTCCATTTTAGCTATACTCGAATTTGTTCATGGCATCTCGAATTTGTTCTTCATTTACAGCTTTAAATCTTACATTTTCAAGCCTAAAATCATATATATACTAAATATTAAGCCTAGATTCGATTATATTAAACATATTCTAGTTAAATCTTAAGTTATTCTAGCTTTAATCTCATGAAAATGCTAATTTCGAGTTTATATCTTCTAAACCGAAAATGATAAAAGCTAAAAACATAACTTCTTACCTCAAATTCGTATGTAATCGTTGTTGTTTATCACTTCTTGTAGCTTTACCTTGATTAATACACCCACTTGCTTGCAAATTAGGGTGATAACTGATGAATCTTTATGAAAATTTTCGAGAGAGTAGAGAGAAAATCTATAGAGAGAGTGTAGAGAGAGAGAGTGGCTGATTTCTAAAAATGAATATTATTAACGTTTATATACTTCAACTAGTTATGTTTGCTACTTAACCTGTTTTTACTTTTGTATCTTACATCTCTTTTATTTAATTATCTTAATAAATTATTAAATCATAATTAAAATATTTAAATAATTTTATTAAATATTTGAAAACTTAATTAAATTATAATTCAAATAATGTAATAAAATTACATTATTGGTTCGATAATCAGATAATTAATTGGGCTAAAAGTTGGGTTGTTACAGAATGGGCTCCACCACGCACAAACTTTGTCCTCGAAGTTAGATATGTTCGAACAGACTTGGATAGATAGCTTTTATGATATCCTGATTCCCAAGACTGATACGAACTTTTGTGTTGTTTCCACTGAACGAGCACCATCTGTATTTCATGGCTTATATTTCTTTGAGATTCATATGTATAAGAACTTCAAATTTCTTCTCGGAGTTCATATTTGATTCAATATTTCACTGTTTGATCATTTTAAGAATTTCTGACTTATCATTCATATCTTTAATATGTGAGCTTTATGCTTTATGCCATAATCAATCCAGATAATAACTCAATACATGAGTTAACTCACATATCTCTTTCGTTTGATCTTGAGCCAGTTATGGCTTTTTTAAATTTCTCATCTGTATTATTGCAAAATTTTCATTTGCTATCTTATGCAATCACATAAGAGATTTTTAAGATTTCTGATTATCAGTTATGTATTCACTTTGTGGGCTTTTGAGATTTAACTTTATATTTTATTCAATTCGGCTAGTATCTGTTTTCATTTGCTCTTGAAATAGTTACAGCGCTCTTTGGGAGTCTGATATCTGTACTTTATGTTTCTTTTATTGATGATGTTACAATCATCAATCGCTTAGCCGATTTTTGATTTGTGCTGACTTGCTATGAAGATTTATAATTTGCTTTGCTCAGTCAACAAATAGAATCAATCCTCCGGCGCAACAACCGGAGCCAACTCTTTGTGTAACGACTCCACCTCACCTACCTTGGTCTCCAATTGCGCTGCCATATCCGCCAGATCTTTTACATAAGCAATCTCTCGAGAGGCAAAATCCTTCAAGATGATCTAGTGTTTAGAAGCCGAGAATGAGATTGAGGCAAAATATTGAAATGCTGCATTTAAAGTTCGCCGAACAAAACAGGAGTTCGAACAGAGAGTCAAAATTTTGGAGTTACAATCGATTACATCTTCTTCGCAACGGTTTTCAGCAGTTGATAGATATTTCAGGCAAATCAAACATGATCAAGAACTTGAAGAGATTATACGCTTTCAAATCTTCCAGCGGATAGGAATATTAGCGACATGGAAAACAAATGCTATTCAGAATCGAATTCCAAGGAAATGATTTTGATAGAAATCGACAATTTACTTAAGCTTTCTCGGTGTGATTCGTTAGACATGACAGCAGATTCTATTATTGAAGTCAGGTCTCGAGTTATCAGAGTTCCAAAACCGTCTCCACGACCATTTACATCAACTTCTACTTTATCGTCATTGCCTTTCTCTATTAGTTCATTGTGCAATTCGGTCAAGAGGGCTTTGATAAAGCAATAACCTTTGGTTCTATTTAATTATATAAATAGACTTATGTTCGATTTTTCATTGGTGAATTTCTGAATTTAAAATTTCTTTACTCTTTTTGACGGAAACTTTTCATTTTATATGCAGTTAGGTGGAATAGGAATTCCATATTAGATATCTCACTAGTCTCGCGTCGACATAATGAGAATCCATCACTTCATTTATTTTGACATATACGAGCATTTCATTGGCCATTTATGACCAATCGCTTGACTTTACAAAATTTCAGTCTATTTTCTTGTCACTCTCGCTTTGTGCCTCTGACTTCTTTGATTCTCACTCAAGTTGTCATTGGGTGCTTAATTACTTGATTCAAATACTCTTCTCATTAATATTTATTGGATCAACAACTTCTACCTCTGTCACATTATAAGACACGCTGTAATCATTCAGATTACAAGGTTTTACGAAGTAACTTGTGTTTTAGGATTATATTTTGATTTCTTAGAGCTTTTTGAATCATACATGATTCAGATTACAATACCTATATTGTTTATAGGTATAATTTCTGATTGGGAATATATTTGTATAATAACTTCAACTGATACAACCCATATATCATCCGCTTTATTCACTATCGATGACAGGGTTGTACAGTTAACTCACTACTTAATTTAGTATTGAACTTCAGATGGTAACGGAATTAAATCATTTATATCATATATGAAACTTATTATTAGTTACCATTAGGGTCTTTTGGTGTCTCTGGTGTCTCCTCGGCATCCTCAGCAGTTAAATGGAAAGCCCGCGCCTTTGTTGTAGGTATCATTGTAGTGCTTTGTTAGATTGCTCTGCCAACTGGTTGTTCCTGATTAGTAAGCATGCGTGCATTTGGGCAATGCGTGGCATAATGTCCCCATTCACCATAGTTGTAGCATACGTCGTTTCTTTCTGGGCACTCATCGTTTCCATGTCCATTCTGTTTACAAGTGTAACACGTCACATCTCTAGGGTTACAGTGTCCGCTATGAAATTTGTTACAACGTTTACACGATCGCGCTCCTGACTGTATGGAATAAATTCTAGTCTTGTGAGGTGTAGAGGACGCTTGTGACTGTTGCTGACTGGACTTTGATGAACCGAAGAATCTATTGGATTTCTGTTTCTTAGGTGGAGATGGACATGTAGGACTTATAGCCATCATAACGGGTTCACAATTCGAATCTGTGAATTCCCGCTCCACCATCCTTGCTGCTTCCACAATACTGAGATACGTTTTAAACTTTATGCTACTCATTTGTCTTCTATATTTTGGATTCAGACCAAGTCTGAATCGGTTTATCTTACGCTCTTCTGTTGCTACTTGATATGACGAGTAGCCGCAAAGTCTCGAGAACTCATGCTCGTATTCATCAACGGCCTTAGTTCCTTGTTTCAATTGCATCAACTGCATCTTAAGTTCGTCTTGTTTGTCTGTTGGACAGTATTTGGCATTGAACATCTCCAGGAACTGTTCCCAGTCCAATGTAATAATTGCTTCCTCACCATAGATGCTCCTTTGTGTTTTCCACCAAGCTTTAGCAGCTCCAACGAACAGTGCTGTAGCAAACTTAACTCTATTGCTGTCCAGACATTCTGAGATATTGAAGATCTCTTCAGTATGACTTATCCAATCTAACGCTTGTATTGGATTTACTGTGCCTTCAAACTTCATGACACTACACGCTTTGAAGTCTTTGAATCTACAGCCTTTTGGCTGCACAACTCGTTGTTTAACATTCTCATTATCGGATTCCGATTCGCTTGACTGTTCAGTTTGCTTCTTTTTATGTTTATTTCTATTTTCAGTTTTCTTTATTGATTCAATTTGTTCTAACAAAAACTTGTTTTGTTGCTCATTATTCTGGGTAATTAGTTGTTGCATCATTTCCAGGACTTGCTCTGGGGTCATGCCACCTGATGGTCCACCTTCTCCAGACATAGCTCTGAAATTCAAATCACTAAGTATTTAGATCATTATTCTTGCACATTGTACCCTTTCATGCCCCGTCCTACTAGTCTCTGAATACCTATATTAGTTCAAGCCATCCTGTCATGATTGATACTATAGCATTGCACAAGTTTGAGATCACGTATTACAAATAATATAATGATTCACTCAGACTATTGCTCTGATACCATCCTGTGAGACCCAAGATTTCTCAAAGGTCTCAAGTCAAGGCCCAGTAGCAACGCAATATCAATCATGAAACTAAGATAAAATTAACAGTGCGGAATACAATTAATTACAAACAGAGACAAAAACTAAGTATAAGGTACAAACTTCTAGACTATTTCATCAAAGCACAAATGTAAACTAGCCCAAACCCCAAAGCTCTATATTTAATCAAGTACCAAGGTATTGGAACAGTATCTAATGCACTTCAAGCTCTTTCAAGTCCTGACTTATGAACTAGGTCCAGCAAATCCTTTGCCTTTACCTGAAAAATAATGCAACAACGGGGTAAGCTTATTTGCTTAGTGAGAATGTAGAATTTCACATTTAACATGCAATTATGAACGCGGAAGCACATGCACTGCACTCGGCTCATGCACGACTCAGCTCTATTGCTTATGCACTGCACTAGGCTCATGCACAGCTCAATCTCGATGGGACATTGGCCAATTAATGCTCTTTTGATGCGCGACTTTGCTCAGCTCCCAGTTATAAAACTGTTGTTGCTCTTGAGACTTTTAGACAAATTCATAAGGAATGCTCGGATGATGATAAATCCATACACACGCATCATTAGTGGGGATCAGCCACGTACTGGGCTAGCTACCCGTAATTGCTCTATATGGATAGCATCGGAATGCTCAGCTCTAGCTACCCTCTGTGCTTTCATCACGTAAAGCAGCACATCATAAGCCTCACATTAACCCAACACTGAGCAATAGTGATGGTGTTATGCTTAACAATCAATTGACTCGTCAAAGAATCGAATCTAGAAGAAGAAATACTCGGCTCAACAAATCATAGTAAATATAATATGACAATATATATCAATAAGATCAAGATCAGAATGCCAAATAAATCAGAATAAAGCAACAAAAGTCTCAATTCACATAATATGCAGTTAAAGTGAAATCTACAACTCACTGTTACTCGTTATTTGCACTTTCTGGCTCTGGCTCTGTTGCTCACAATCTGTAGTGGATTAGAACCACTATCTGACTTATATCAGATTTCAGATGCTCGCCATTTTTGCTTGTTGCTCAATCTGTTATTCATATCATTTCTAATATTTATTAGCCTTTATATCATCTGAATAGTATATTCAGTATTCATTCGTTTAATAAGCTCAAGGTTCATTCGTTGGTCTTTTATTCTCAAAATCTCATATCTTGATCATATCATTAATCTCATATTATCATATATATATATATATATATATATTTATATATATATATATATATATATATATATATATATATATATATATATATATATATATATATATATATATATATATATATATATATATATATATATATATATGTATATATATATATATATATATATTAATCCATAAGTTAATTATTTTGTCATTTTATGTGTTGATCATGTGATTTATTCAAAATATTCAAGTTTAAGAGTGGGGTTCAAGTTTACATAATAAATTTGAACATATAAGCTTAAATTCGAATCCTATAGTTAAACTAGAAGCACCATTCGATTTTATTACTAAATTCGAAGGCCTATAGTTAAATTCGAAGCACATCATTTGATTTTAATGCTCAAATTCGAAACTATAAGATTAAATTCGAAATATATGTCAAATTCTAGAACACTAAACTCGAATATAGCATAAATTCGATTCCATCTTCGACTTTAGATCCTTAAGTTCGAACATCAAGGGTTAAATTCGAAACCCATTCGAATTTAGGGACAAATTCGAGATTTTGGTTCCATTTTAGCTATACTCGAATTTGTTCATGGCATCTCGAATTTGTTCTTCATTTACAGCTTTAAATCTTACATTTTCAAGCCTAAAATCATATATATACTAAATATTAAGCCTAGATTCAATTATATTAAACATATTCTAGTTAAATCTTAAGTTATTCTAGCTTTAATATCATGAAAATGCTAATTTCGAGTTTATATCTTCTAAACCGAAAATGATAAAAGCTAAAAACATAACTTCTTACCTCAAATTCGTATGTAATCGTTGTTGTTTATCATTTCTTGTAGCTTTTCCTTGATTAATACACTCACTTGCTTGCAAATTAGGGTGATAATTGATGAATCTTTATGAAAATTTTAGAGAGAGAGTAGAGAGAGAGTAGAGAGAAAATCTAGAGAGAGAGTGTAGAGAGAGAGTGGCTGATTTCTAAAAATGAATATTATTAACGTTTATATACTTCAACTACTTATGTTTGCTACTTAACCTGTTTTTACTTTTGTATCTTACATCTCTTTTATTTAATTATCTTAATAAATTATTAAATCATAATTAAAATATTTAAATAATTTAATTAAATATTTCAAAACTTAATTAAATTATAATTCAAATAATGTAATAAAATTACATTATTGGTTCGATAATCAGATAATTAATTGGGCTAAAAGTTGGGTTGTTACATGACTCTTGTGGGTAACCGACGAATAGACACTTTTCAGATCTTTGACTGAGTTTGTCAGAGGTCTCTCGTCCAACGAAGACTTCACAACCCCAGATCTTGATATGACCAAGGGAAGGACGCTTTCCCTTCCACATCTCGTAAGGTGTCTTTGAAACTTTCTTGGTGGGTACTAGATTTAGAATATGTGTCGCAGTTTCTAATGCATAACCCCAGAAACTTACTGGAAGTGTTGCTCGACTCATCATAGATCGGACCATGTCTAACAAGGTCCTGTTTCTCCTCTCCGCAACTCCGTTGAGTTGGGGTGTTCTAGAAGGAGTTAACTGAGAAACTATTCCACAGCTTCTAAGATGATCGAGAAACTCGATACTAAGGTACTCTCCTCCCCTGTCGGAGCGTAGAACCTTTATCTTTCTGCCCAGTTGATTCTCTACTTCACTTTGATATCTTTTGAATGTCTCAAAAGTGTCGGACTTATGTTTAATTAAATAAACATATCCAAATCTACTATAGTCATCTGTAAAGGTGACATAGTACCGATTTTCCCCTTTTGTAGCACATCGGAATGGCCCACATACATTTGTGTGGACCAAATCCAATAGTCCTTCACCTCTTTCACACGTTCTCGTGAATGGTGATTTTGTCATCTTGCCCAGTAAACAGGATTCGCATACATCATCCGATTTTAGGTCGAATGATTCCAACACTCCATCCTTTTGGAGTTGGGCGATGCGTTTCTTGTTAATGTGCCCAAGGCGACAGTGCCACAATTTGGACTTATCAATTTCGTTAGAATCAGTATTAAATAATAGGTTGTTATCACACTCAACAGTTTCATATATGCCATTATAAGGACAAACTTTGAATATAAAAACGTTATTCATATAAACCAAAATACTTCCATTATTATTATCAAAGCTGAAATTGTATCCATCCTTATACAAGGCAAACAAAGAAATGATGTTCCGATTCATATCGGGTGAATAACAACAATTATTTAAGCTAATCTCTACTCCCGATCTAAGCACGAGCTGGAACCTTCCGACTTTCTTCACAGGCGTGATCTTTCGATTCCCCATGATTAGGTTCAGCTCTCCATGCTTCAAGCTTCTACTTTCCCTTAGTCCCTGAGGTGCTGGCCTTTTCGACTTTGCCGTCTTTAAGGTCCTTTAGATATGATGGGCAGCTTCGCTTCGAGTGCCCCTTGCCATTGCAGTAAAAGCATACTGCTTCCTTCGGATCTTTAGTAAGCACAATACCGGACTCTGTTCTCCCTTGAGACCCTTTCTTGGACTTTCCTTTTGGGGCCTTCCAGGATGACTTTCGTTTCTTTGAGGCCTTACCGACATTAACCACAGGGGCCACAGGGGTCTCATCTTTCTTGATGCTCTGTTCAGCGGTTCGGAGCAGATTTTGAAGTTCCATAATTGACGTCTCCTTCTGATTCATGTTCATCTGATAGGAGAGTACGAACTGATTATAGATGGTGGGCAGTCTAGAAAGAATGATATTGGTGGAGAACTCAGAGTCAAACACCATATTGAGAGCCTCCAGCCAGTCGAAGTACCCCTTCATCTCATGGACGAAAGTGCAGATAGATGTTCCAGGTTTTGGTTTGCAGGCCATGAGGGATCTTACCACATCAAGGCGCTCTTTGCTCGCCTTAGCCTCAAACATCTCTCGCAGCTGCTGATTCATCTCAAAGGCCCATGTATTCTCGAAGGCTTTAGCAAGCTCAGGAACCATGGATGACGCCATGATGCAGGACACTTTGTTTGCATCATTGTAATGTTTCTGGTGTGCGTCCATTTCCTCCTGGGTGGGATTCTCATTCAGTGTGGGAATTTGTTCATCGAGAACATACTCCTTGTTCTCGTACCTCAGCGTAAACCTGAGGTTTCTCATCCAGTCCACATAGTTCGGACCGAATAGTTTTTCCCTACCCAGAACGGAAAGGAGTAAGAAGTTGGATGCGTGGTTGGGAGCAAGAGTGGGAGTACCAGTAGAAGTAGACATCTGTGAGATAAAGTTTTAGTTAGTATGAAGTATTCCTTAAACAATTTACCCAATTTGAATTAAGGCTAGGATCCATATTTTTTATTCGTTTTATGAAAAGGGTCGCCGTAATCACGCCACGAATTTATTTTAGGTGGACAAACTCTTTTCGATTTCAATTTCTATGAAATTCCTAGATCTTTTGAGATTCATTGAATCTTATCAATGGCATGTTAATCTCGGTTATGCTCAACTACTACCCGTGACTGGGTTGCCGAGGATCACGGACAAGATGGTGAATCTAACAATACAAAACTGCGTAAGACCCGGCACGGATCAGTCCGGGAATCGCGAGTCCTACATCACCTCCTAATATGTCTCTCATTAGTGTGCCGGTCAATACACACGCTCCACTAACAGTGCATATAGGAGATGTGCATTTTTCATGGATTTGCATACTAATTCACTTTTGATATATCTAAAACGGGATTTTTTGTTTTAGTACTTTAGATTATACTTTTAATCTGGACACCATCCTATCAAAAGTCCTCGGTAGCTCCATTGAACGCACAACGAAGCGGAGGAGGTAGGTCAGCGCGAAGCTGTTAAAAACCTACTCCTTTAGGGAAGCAGAGCGACCCGCCTTATACCTGGTTTATAGTTTGTTCACTACGGGTGAGCCGATTTATCAATTGACTAACGATGTAATTAGATTTAAATGATATATATACATATATATAATCAATAATACATATATAAATTTCTTTTAAATCTTAGGGGTTTAATTTTAAACTTTTAAAACTAAAGGGTCTATTTTAAACAATTATAAATTCAGGGTATATTTTAAACAATTTAAAATATTAGGGTTTAAATTAATATTTATTTTTTATATATATTTTTCGGTTTCAATATTTAAATAAAATAAGAAACATTTAATTATTAAATATATATATTAAATCCGAAACCTATATATATAACCATATAAATCCTCAAAATTTAAACCTAGGATAATACAAGTTTATCCTAATAAATTATGATATTCTAAAACCTTTAGGATAAGCACTTAATTTAAATTAAGGTAATTTCTAGATAAATAGGATATAGGATAAACCTAGAAAATCAAGCTTATTTCTAAGGCATGTTTATCTAAAACCCCAAAAATCAAACCCTTAATTAAATTAATAAAATCCTAAATTAAAAAAATAATAATTTATTTAATATTTCAGATTTATCCATTTAAAACCTTTTAAAAATCTGAAAATTTGAAGATAAATATGAAAAACAATTTTCAAAATTTAGACAATTAATTTAATATTTAAAAACTATTTTAAAAATTAAATAATTATCAAAAAACGAATTTTACTCAAAAAATTTCAAAAAATTAATCTTTAATTAATTTTTCAGATTTATTTAATATTTAAAAATTAATTTTAAGTTTAGACAATTTAATTTAAAATTAAAAACACCATTAAAATTAAATCAAAATTCCGAAAAATAATCAAAACAAATTTCGAAATTTAAGCACAAGATTATCATCTCAAAATTAGTGCAAAGCTCATTAGGTTAACCTGGCTCTGATGCCACTGTTGGGTTTCCTATACCCTTGCTAGGTTAAATTAAAACTTTGCGGAAAATTAAATAACCTAACTATGCAAGAATATAAAACCTTAAGGATCTAACCAAACAAGCTAAGCAACTAATTATTAAAATAAAGAGATGAATAAGAAAAACTAACCTTGAGAAAATTCGCAATTTTCTCCAAGAAGAACGATTTCACGAACAGCCTCTGAATCGAGCAACAAGCGTCTAAAGCAAGATCGCCTCTAGTTGTTCACACCCAATGAACAAAAGAAAAGATAATTATAACTTTTCTAAGCTCAGATCTCAGAGTCCCAAAACTGGTATCCATTGTGATCGTTAGAGAACTTAGAATCGAATGAGCGAGGAATGAAGCAGGCAGGGGCTGCCTGTTTATAGGTTTTAGAAACCTACAAATTTTTGATCCCAAATCCATGTGGGATGGATTGGTGGCCGGCCCCCCCTATTAGGGTTTAGGGGGTGCTCTGTTGACTATCAACTAATTGCAGTTTAGCCGCTGTACTTCCTCAATTAATTCTATTAGCTTCCGGTTAATTTATTAACTATTAATAAATTAACAAACTAACTCATTAATCAAATATAATCAATTATTTAGTTTCTAATTAATTTATTAAACATAATAAATTAACAAACAAATTAACATTATATATTTAAGTTAATCATCTTCTCTTTACAATTCATTGCATGCACCCAAAAAGCATCCAGCCTGATAACAATATGTTTACAAATAATTGTGACTTGGACACTAATTCCAACACTAGAAAGGGCAGAAAAGGTTTACGCGCATTGAGCACCTGCCTTGCTACTCCGACGGTACTCTCAGATTGGTTAGAGCTGAACTCACCAAGAGGCTACAAGAAGACGATGCTCAAACTATCTCAGGACTTAAACGAAAACCGAACGACATTCAAGACTTGCTCAGTGGCATAGAGCTGTTAAACGAAAGGCTTCATATAAGGCAAGTGACTCGATGGTTCGACGTCGTCCTTGGCCTCAGAGAAACGAATGATCATGTCCGAGTTCATCCACAATGATTGAAAAGGGGGAGGTTGTTAGATATTAAATTTCAATCTTGTGACTTTATTTTGTAATAACTATTTTTGTTTAAATCCTTGTAATTTATTTCTAGTCTCTTATTTACTTGTATTTATGGACTAAAGTGTAATACTTGGAAACTTGAATTAATTGATGTAAAGGGAAACCGCACCTAGGGTTTCCCACACACTTTCACTTTTACCAAATATACACCCGCCGCATTTTAAAACATACTCTCAGACATTTTCTTTCATCATTATTCTTGCATTCATTGAGTAATCATTCTGATTGCATTAGAATATTGGTGAAATCATTCTCATGTGCTGATTATTATGGGAAAACGCTTAACAACAATTGGTATCAAAGCCATTTTTTGAAAAACCGTGGGTCCTTAGAGAGAGAGTGAGAGAGACGGGAGAGTAGAGAGAGAGTGTGAGATAGTTAAAATGAATCGTTGTTCCCATTTATATTGTTATTTTGCCATAATTTCATATTACACCCCCCAACTTCGTAATTTCTTACTTTTAAACATCTAAGTCTGTTCCTTATTGTTATGCTTGCTCAGAAAACAACAATGAGGATTTCTCCTCATTGTTTTTCATATTTAAAATTGTGAACGAAATTTGCTTAAATTGAAATGATAATCCATTAATCACATTAACTAAGTCTTTAAATTGTATATTACAAATACTTAAAATTTGGGATGTTAAAGCATGGGCTCCACCATGCCTATACTTCGTCCGCGAAGTCATTTTACGCTAAACAAACTTGGGTACTTAGTCTTCATGTCCTCTTCAGACTCCCAAGTATGGTTAACTTCCCTGTGATGCTTCCATTTGACCAGCACCATCTTGACTTCTTTGTTGTGGAATTTCTTGACTTTTGTTTCTAGTATGCACTCCGGCTCATCAACGAACCTTAGTCGTTCATCAACCTTTATCTCAAAATGGTCAGTCCATGGTTCCCTCTCGGGCACCAGACTTTTCCATAGGTATCCCACGTGAAAGACCGGGTGAACTTCTGATAGTTCTTCTGGTAAGTCCAAGTTGTAGGATTGGTTCCCAACTTTTTTGAGTATCCGAAAGGGTACTACAAATCTGGGAGATAGTTTTCCTCGCTTAACGAATCTTGTGACACCTTTCATTGGAGATGCCTTCAAGTACACCCAATCGTCTTTCTGAAACTCGATAGCTTTGTGATGGCGATCATGGTAGCTCTTCTATCGATCTTGCCCCGTTTTCATGTATTGACCACTAAGTTGTATCTTTTCATTGGTTTCTTGCAGCAAAGCTAGCCCGGCGATAGGAGTTTCTCATGTTTCCCTCCAACAAGTTGGAGTCCTACATTTTCTTTCGTGTAGAATCTCGAACAGTGCCATTTTGATGGTTGAATGCTAACTATTGTTGTAGGAAAAATCAGCCAATGGAAGGTGATCGTCCTAGTTACCACTCAAATCCATGACACAGGCTCTCAACATGTCTTCTAAGGTTAAGATCGTCCTTTCGCTTTGCCCATCGGATTGAGGTCTATAGACAGTACTCATTGCGATACGAGTACCAAGACCGTTTTGAAGAGCGGTGTTAGTGCACCCTGTGTGACGATAGCAGTCTAAGTATAGACATATTTTGTAAAAGTCAATTTGATTGTTATTACATATTAACAAGTGTTTGATATATGTTTGTTATATGTTTGTTTATATAGGTTTGATATTGATTGTTTGTATGTTTGAACTTGGTGTAATGTGTTACAATAAGTTCAAAGATAAGTTCAAACATAAGTTTGAAGCCTAAGATTCGAATTTGTAGAGGACAAGTTCCAAAGGCCTTGGGCTTATTCGAACTTGTCCTAGGCAAATTCGAACTGG
The DNA here is from genome assembly GCA_020465985.1 of Centrapalus pauciflorus. NCBI lineage: Eukaryota > Viridiplantae > Streptophyta > Magnoliopsida > Asterales > Asteraceae > Centrapalus > Centrapalus pauciflorus. The sequence goes on from JAANYP010003058.1 coordinate 18,129, forward strand.
GTGTTATAATTAAGGGTTAATTCGATTAATTATCAGACTTTTGCAGAAGTTTATCAGAGCAATTAGCAAAGGCGATCTCGAACTTGCAAGTTATCAGAGACTTTGTTCTTGGATAGAATCACGTGTCGGGACGTTTCGTTGTTCATCTATCACAGTGTGTGTCTTCGTGTTTCGTGTGCGTGGTCTATCCGTCAAGCCGCTAACGAGGATTCCGCACTCGTTGGAAGGTATCACGTCAAGATAGGATCCGTAGGAAGGCGACATTACAAGTGGTATCAGAGCCATTAGGGTGTTCGTGGTGTTCTTCGAGTTTACAAGTAACATCTGTGGTTTCTTGAAGTTTTTGGACGGAAAAATCACTATTTGGATAAGTTTTCGAGTTTTTACAAGCAAGATAACGGGGAAAAGTTCATATTTCTTCATCATTTTGGTCGAAATCATAGTTTTTGATCATAAAAACTTTGGTTTAATCTGAAAAGTTGAAAAAATCAAACTTTAGGCCGTTTTTCGAACTTGCAGCGCTCGAACATAAGGGGGTATTTGGGTTTGTTCGAATTTTGTATAAAAATTCAAATTTGTCAGAAAATACGCTCCTCTCGCATTTGTTTTAGGGTTTGATTTGAATTTGATTAATTCGAATTTGGTTATCTTCGAATTTACTCATATTCGAACTTGACTAAACTTCGAAACTATCATATTTTCGAATTTGTTGATTTCAAACTTAATTTCGAATTTAATTTCAAACAAATTTAAATTTAACCAAATTCAAACTTACACAAGTTCGAAAGGGTTCATTTAAATAAATTTCAAATTAAATTAATTGAGTTTTAAATTCAAGATTTAAAAAAAAAATGACAAGTTTACAAAAGTTTATTGAAATGGACCATGAAGTCGGGAAGGCGAATTCACCACCCAAGCTGATGAAGTTGGAAGACTATTATTGGTGGAAGGATAGATTCGCTGACTTTGCTCGATTCAACGATATGAGGATGTGGATATGTATCGACGAAGGATACATCCCACCTACAACAGAAGTTGAAGGCCGTCAAAGAGTCTTATCATATCAAATGATGAAAGAGGATGATAAGAAACTATATGAAGTCGAGAACCGAGCATTCTCGATTATTCGAATGGCATTACCTCAGGAGATTCTGCACACATTCAGAAATCAACGAACAGCGAAAGAGTTGTGGGATGCACTTGAGAAAAGGTGTGAAGGAAATCCGAGGGTTCAGAAAGGTAGAACGGAGATGCTCAAGCAGCAGTTCGCTATTTTCAAGGCTTTGAAAAACGAAAAGCTGGATGAGACCATTACTAGGTTCTATCACTTGTTGTTGGTACATCCTGTGTGACGATAGCAGTCTAAGTGATCCTACATTGTGATTTTACTAAGTGTTTGTTATATATGTTTATATATGGTTGATATTTATTAGTGTTTGTATGTTTGAACTTGATGTAACGTATTACAAGAAGTTCAAACATAAAGTACAAAGATAAAATCAATCATAAAGTAAAAACATAAGTTTCAATGCTAAGTTGAGTATGTGAATTAGTTAGATTCGAATTATTTAAGGCTTGGCATTCGAATCTGTGATAGATTCGAATGTAGCCCTAGATTCGAATGAGGGCAGATTCGAGAATGTCATTGTGGACAAACTCGAATGGGCCTTGGGCCGGATTCGAGTTTGGCCCATAACAGACTCGAATCAGGCTCTATAATTAGGGATAGACTCGAGATATTATTAGACTTTTTGCAGAATTCGTGAGGGATTAAGCATTAAGCGATCTCGAGTTTATCATCAGTGTTAGTGCCGTTTCGGAGAGAATCAGTTCGTAGGATCGTTCCTGTGTCGTTCGTTCAGCCTCTGATAGTCTCCGTGTTTCGTGTGTGAGAGTTGTTTCCGTCTACCCGTTAACGAGGATTCCGCACTTGTTGACGGCTCCGCGTCTAGATAGATCTCGTAGTGGTAGACCTTACAAGTGGTATCAGAGACTACGGAGTGTTCTTGGTGTTCTTCGTGTTCATCTAGATACATTCTAGGTTTCTTGACGCTAGTTGGACGGTTTTTCTCTCACAATCGTGTTTTCAAGCTTAGCAAATTCTTATTCGGAAAATACTTTGTGGTTTTTCACGTTTTTGATCGAAATCATTATTTTTCGTTGGAAAAATACTGGTTTAGTCTGCAAAACGTAAAGAAATCAAAGTATTAGCCGTTTTTCGAGTTTGCGGCGCTCGAATCTAATAGGGGTAATTAGGGTTACACATAGTCTCGAGTCTAACCAAAATCCGCTCCTTTCGAGTCTGATACAGAGGGTTTCGAATCTATTTCGAGTTTGTGCTACATTCGAATAGGGTCTCGAGTCTACTTAGTTTCGAGTTTAATTCGAGTTTAGTTTAGTTTCGAATAGGGTTTCGAATCTGCTGTAATTTCGAGTTTGTCTGACCTTCGAATCTGAGGACTTTTCGAATCTGACATAATTTCGACTTTAATTGAATTTTAACACTTAATCGAATTTAATCCCAAATAAATTGGAATCTGATTATATTCGAATCTACCTAGATTCGAACGAATTAATTCTCATTAGTTTCGAATTAAATTAATTAAGGTCAATTCAATTACTTTCGAAGAGATGTCAAATCTTCAAAAATTCCTAGAAATGGACCACGAGGTCGGGAAGGCAAACGCTCCGCCTAAGCTGATGAAAGTCGAAGATTATTTACTGGTGGAAAGATCGGTTTACCGATTTCGTGCGTTTTAATGACATGCGCATGTGGGTGTGTATCGACGAAGGATATATTCCACCAGTTTCAGAAGTTGAAGGCCGTCAGAAAGTCTTATCATACCAAATGATGAAGGAGGATGATAAGAAATTGTATGAAGCCGAAAACAAAGCTTTCTCGCTAATCCGAATGTCTTTGCCTCAGGATATACTGCACACATTTAGGACTCAAAAGACGTCAAAGGAACTTTGGGAGTCACTAGAGAAGAGGTGTGAGGGTAATCCTAGGGTTCGTAGAAAGCGTACAGAGCTGTTAAAACAACAGTTTGCAATTTTCAAGGCGTTAAAGGATGAACAGCTGGATGATATCATCACCCGGTTCTATCACCTGTTGACGGAACTTGAAAGTCACGGGATTGAGTTTACTGACACCGACAAGAACAACAAGCTTCTTGATGCCTTACCAGCCAAATGGGCTATGTATGTGGCAATGATCAAGCTGAACGAGGACAAGTATTATACTCAATCTTTGGATGATATTGTGGGAACGTTGCGGGCATATCACTTCGAGCTACTGAAGGCCGAAACTGATTACGAACAAGTCCAGAATCCAGCAATGTATTTTGGAAAGACAACAAAACCTTCAGCGACCGCCGACCTGAAGACTGCTACAGCGTTTTTCACCGGAGAAACGTCATTACCAGCAGAGACTGATGACACATTGAATCGCGCGTTCTTAGGATTAGGAAGATCGGAAGAACCGCAGCCTCAAGTACAACAGACATCAACATCTCAGAGCTATTCGAAGATGCCCATGAGCGCAAAATCAGCGGAATAACATTTGAATCTGCTTGCTTCTTTTGTGGCCGCGTACGGGAATTATGTTCAAGGGAAGATTAACGATCCTGCTCTCTGGGATGAAGACTACGATCAGGTCGACCCTGATGATCTTGAGGAAATGGATCTTAAATGGCAACTGGCCATGGTAACCCAAAGGGTTAAGAGATTCATTAAAAGAACTGGGAGGAATCTGACAATGAACAACAAGGGGATTGGATTTGATAAGTCCAAAGTAAAGTGCTACAACTGTCAAGGACTGGGACACTTCGCCAGAGAGTGTCAAAGACCGAAGGTGGAGACATACCAAGGGCAGAGTCAGCATCAGGGACAGTTCCAAAATCAGTCCCAACAACGATACCTTCCAAGTTCATCATCTGGTCAAGCCAACCTAGCGGGTCTACTATCCAATGTCACTTCAGACAGACAGCTAGATGGTACGTATGATTGGAGCTCACATCCAGAATCGAATGCTCGGGCTTTTATGGCAGAAGTCACAGAAACTGGGTGTGATGGGGAAGAGCAGACCACAAGGGACAGCAGTCCGATGTGGGTAGAGAAGGCGAATGATCAGACAGTTCTTGAGTTTGCTGCTCAGATGGCCAATGTGGAATCTGATAACTCAAAGGTTAGTCTGATTTACTCTCTTTTTCGTGAATTATGTGCGTTGTGTGTTAATTCTAACGATAGGTTAAATCTAGTCTTAGAATCACATAAAACCATAACTGCTCAAAATGAGAATCTAAAAATTGAAAACGCTAGCCTAAACGATATCAAGCAAGATCTTAAGAAAAGCTTAAGGCTGATGCTCAAGACGTAATAGTTCTAAAAGACAAACTTAGTGAGCAGTGTGTTAAGATAGAGCTTATGTATGAGCACGTAGAGGCCTTGACCAAAAGTCTTAAGGACAAGGACATAGAGCTAGCTGAAACAAAGGTAAAGGTAGCCGAGGCGAATAGCAAGTTGGAAAAGTTTAGGAATTCAAGCCTAAACCTAGGGAAAGTTTTAGACGCCTAACGACAGTCTAAAAAGCCTGTAGGTCTAGGATTTCATGAAATTCCTCCACCTTTAAATGCAAACTATGTGCCTCAGCCTCAGGAGAAAACTGATGAATCAGTAGACTTAGAGGACCTACCTACACGGACACCAGAGCCTATAAAGGATAATGCACCTAAGGTGACTGACACAACCGTCAAGGTTAAGAAAGTCAAATTTGTGTCTTCCTCCAGTGAAACACCTGCAGGAAAACAGAAAATTCCTTGGGCTGATCAGGACGATGAGCCAGTCGCCATAGATGTACAAAAGGAACTAGAGATGTCACGAGAAGGGGCACGTTGCTTCTCACTATCCGCTTAGGAAAGCCGATGTTACACCTAAGATAGTGAACCCAACACCTGTTAAGCCCTCAACCAGTGTGGCAAGCACCAGTAGTTCTCAGAGTACCGAGAAAACTGTGCAGGCCGCACCCAAACAAGTTGTGAAAAACACACCGGTAAAGGTTGGACCAAAGAAAGTGGTTAGGACAAATTCACCGAATCGTGTCATTAATCAACCTAGGTCAGCACCTCAACAAGTCTATAGGAGCACAACACCTAGCAGGTCACACACTCCAGTTAGGTCTCATACTCCAGTTAGACATTACGCACCGGTAAGAGCTCAGGGATCACAGTCCGAAATGCAATATAATAGGAATTATTCTAGAGCTCCACAACAAATGCCTACTCCAAGGCAAAGAGTGAACTTAAATCACTCGGCACCACAACAAACTCCAGTTCAAAGGCCCAAGTCACCTGAAAGGCGAGATGGGTATTTGAAAGAGTTCAAGTATGTGGACGAGAATGGTATAACCAAGTCAGTTATGGCTTGGGTTCCCCGTGATAACTAACCTATTTTCTTTCATGTGCAGGAGATTACCACAGGTCCAAACAACAAGTGGTTCGTCGACAGTGGATGCTCCAGGCACGTGACAGGGGAAAGAGGTCTACTTACAGACTTCAAGGGTGGAAATCGGGGATTCGTATCATTCGCGGGTAACAAGGGTGGAAATATCACGGGTACCGGAGTGGTCACTAATGGGACGATAAAGTTAGACCAAGTTTATCACGTTGATAAACTGGTTCACAATCTCATTAGTGTCTCTCAAATCTGTGATAAGAAGAACTCAGTGTTATTTACTGACACTGAGGCGTTAGTGCTAAAGCCGGGATTCAAGATTCCTGAAGAATGGGTATTGATGCGAGCACCAAGGAAGAATGACTTGTACATGCTGGATATGAACAAGCCGGAGACTTCGATGGGGCCAATCTGTCTATTATCCAAAGCTTCGGAGACGGAATCCGTACTGTGGCACAGACGCATGGCTCACTTGCACCTAAGAAAGATGAACTACATAACGAAGAATGGACTGGTGCAAGGTGTGCCTATGAAGAGCTTTCAGTTCGAGGACAAGTGTCTACCGTGCATGAAGGGCAAGCAACATAAGAAGACACACAAGTCCAAGACACAGAATTCCATAACCTCAACATTCGATTTGTTGCATATGGACCTTTTTGGCCCAATCAACAAAAGGAGTATCGGAGGTAGTTGGTACTGTTTAGTTATCACTGACGATTACTCACGTTTTTCTTGGGTTTTCTTTTTAGGTACAAAGGACGAGACGGCTTCCAAGCTCATCGGGTTCTTAGACCAAGTGGAGAATTCCTACGGAACTAGGGTTAAAAGAATACGTAGTGATAATGGGACTGAATTCAAAAACACTGTAATTGGTGTATATTGCCTATCAAAGGGCATAGTGCATCAATTCAGTGCACCATATGAACCTCAACAAAATGGGGTGGCCGACGTAAAAATAGGACATTGATTGAGGCTGCAAGGACTATGCTTTCGGATTCAAAGCTTCCTACCATGTTTTGGGGGGAGGCAGTGAATACAGCGTGCCATATTTTAAACCGAGTCCTTGCAGTCAAATCTTTGAACAAAACATGTTATGAAATTTTGAATAAACGGACACCTAATTTAACTGGATTCGAACCGTTTGGGGTACCATGCACTTTATTGCGTACAAAACATCAACCGAAGTTTGGTGAAAAGGCTGACGAAGGATACTTCCTAGGTTATGTGCCGAACTCACCAAACAAACGGGTTTTTAACAAAACAAATGGTACTGTGGAGATTGTGTATAATATTGAAGTCACAAGTTATACACATGAACCCCAAACTGGTCCGGAATGGATATTTGACTATGATAAGTTATTTGAGTCATTTAACATTCCTTTGGGTGATAATGCAGGTACAATCGAAAAAGACATGGCGACGTTGCATCTGAATGACGATGGCCATATCTTTCCGAGGACTACGTTTGAATCCACATCCGAGCCTACTGCGACTGTAGAAAGATCTCCAGAAGTTGCTGATCCAGAAGCACCTACCACTGAGAATCAGACTCAAGCATCAAGTTCCAACTCTGAGGAAAATGTCCGTGAGGAGGAAAATGTAGAAGCTGAGCCTGTTCCCCCATTAGGTGAAATAGGATCTAACTTAGGAGATAATCTAAGGGTTGATGAGATAGAGACCTCTAGGATTAACAAGAACCATCCATTAGAAAGCATCATAGGAAATCCTAATGAGGGTGTGAGGACTAGGAGTAGTTTAAATAACAACACTGTGTTATTGTCGATGATAAATGACTCCGAAGCTTATCACACATGTCTCTATTCATGTTTCATATCGCAAGTAGAGCCTAAGAATGTGCAAATGGCACTTAAGGATAACTCCTGGGTTGAAGCGATGCATGAAGAACTTTCGCAGTTTAGGAAACTAGAAGTGTGGGAGTTAGTTCCATTACCTCGAGGGGAAGTTGCCATAGGAACCAAATGGGTTTTTAAGTGCAAAAGAGACGATCGGGGTATAGTCACGCGCAACAAGGCTAGGTTAGTTGTAAAGGGTTTCAACCAAGAGGAGGGAATCGATTACAACGAGGTATTTGCACCAGTAGCAAGGCTGGAAGCCATTAGGTTGTTTCTAGCTTTTGCCTCCTTCAAGGGCTTTAAGGTATATCAGTTAGATGTTAAGAGTGCTTTCCTATATGGGAAAGTGAAGGAGTTGGTGTATGTAGAACAACCGCCCGGATTTACAGATCCAAAATATCCTGATAGAGTATATCGTTTAGATAAGACTCTATATGGATTGCATCAGGCACCAAGGGCGTGGTATGAGACTCTATCCAACCATCTGTTAGAGAACAGTTTTGAAAGGGGTAGGATAGATAGTACTCTGTTTGTTAAAAGGAAGGGAGAACACTTTATCTTGGTACAAGTGTACGTCGATGATATCATCTTTGGATCATCAGACGAACAGATGTGCAAAGATTTCGAGAAGGTGATGAAGTCTAAGTTCGAGATGAGTGCTATGGGAGAGTTAAATTTCTTTTTGGGGTTACAAGTTGACCAGAAGAAGGAAGGGATGTTTATCCATCAGACTAAGTATGTCTATGACATATTAGAACGTTTCGGGATGGAGGGAACAAAGTTGACTGCCCATTTCAGCACGCCGATTCAAGTGAATCATAATCTCGGACCGGGTACTGAAAGTGATACCGATGTGGATCCGACTTTATATCGGGCCATGATTGGATCACTTATGTATTTAACTGCTTCAAGACCTGACATTATGTTTGCTGTGTGTATTTGTGCTAGGTTTCAAGCGAATCCGAAGGAGATGCATATGAAAGCTGTGAAGCGGATTCTACGATACCTCAAGTCGAAACAGAAGCTGGGACTTTGGTATCACGCGGAGGGAGATCTAGAGTTGGAGGCGTTCACGGATTTTGACTACGGAGGATGCAGCTTGACGCGCAAATCAACAACTGGAGGTTGTCAGTTCCTAGGAGGGAGATTGGTATCCTGGCAATGCAAGAAACAAACATCGGTAGCCGTGTCAACGTGCGAGGCCGAGTATGTTGCTGCTGGTAGTTGCTGCTCACAGGTTTTGTGGATACAACAACAATTACGGGATTACGGTTTGGCTTACACTCAAACTCCAATTAGGATAGACAATCAATCTACAATTGCTATAACGAATAATCCAGTTAAACACAACAAAACAAAGCACATAGACATTAGGCATCATTTTTTATTCGTGATTGTGCTGAAAAGAACTTAATCAAATTGGTAAAAGTGGCAACAGAAGATAATAATGCAGATTTATTTACCAAAGCATTTGATAAGTCACGGTTTGAGTATTTAATTCAACTGAATGGAATGCGCAACCCAGAGTAATTTGACCTTAGTAGGAGTAGTTTATTTTCTTTTATAGTCGTAGTATTTCTTTCTTTACAGTAGTCTGCTAATTTAGGAAAGTTTCTATTTTTAGTAAGTTTCTATTTTTAGTAGGTTTCTATTTTTAGTAAGCTAGTAGGTTATTTTATTTTATTGCTATTTCTTATGAAAAACAAAAGAAAAAAGAGAGAAAATCATAAAAATACAAAAAAAAAGAGAATATCAGAAAAAGAGTTAAGTCTTAGACATATAGGGTCAAAGTGACGAAAATTAGCACAGTCGTTACAAACTCTAAGTGTTTAGGCTTTCACACATAATGCAACTAAATTTTAAATGTTATACTTTATTTAGTTTGATGTGTTGGTAGGCATAATACATATAGGGAATCTCAAGGCTAATAAAATATTCTAGAAAAAGTCAAGCGTGTCACTAACTTAGATGTACGACCAATCGGTCTTAATTTTTATGTACAAGACATACAAACTTTGAGTCTAAATGAGGTATGCAAACTTTTTGGGGATGTATGGCAACATCAAATACATCTGAAAATGGAAAGAATAGAAAAATCATATGAAACTGAGAGTCGAAAACATGTAACTTTGGTGTACGTAAGTACAGACCTGTTGCCTCTGTTTAGATTCGGGTTAGCAGATATGTCGCTTTGTTGTACGTCAGTACAGACCTGTCACCGCTGTCTTGCTAACTTTAAAAATAAACCTTAAGTCAAACTAATACACTTTGTTGTATGAAAATACAGACCTGTGTCCGATGTTTGTCTTTTAAAGAAAGTTTGCTAATACCAACAAGTTAGAATCTTTGTCTGTGTGCCTTGATCATAAAAGTATGTCTATATCTGAGTCACGTAAGATAATTTCCTGATAAATAAAAATGACAAGGGATATTCCGAAATGTAGAATGTTTAAACGGGTAAAATACCAACAATCGGCTAAATGGGTATGTCACGACAAACAATCAAAGGAATCAAAAATTCCTAAGTGTGAAAGTTTGAGTACTGAAAGTGAGTATCAGACATCGCTATCTTATTGAACCTTTCTTAGACTATACTAATAAAAAAAAATATTTGTTTAGAGTTTAGCACAGGTTGTAAATTTTAATAGGTATAGCTTAAGTCTAAGTTAAATTTTTTAGTCAAATTTTTATTTTACCTTAGTTTATTTTATTTTCTTTTATTTCAGTTTTTACTTAGGTAAAAGGTCAAAAATTACTGAGGGTGCATTCATAGTTGGATAAAATAAACATTGCGTCAAATATCTTGTGCTTAGGGTAAAAGATTTGGCATAGTTTATCTTGTTACACAATACCGTAGAAAAAGGTTGAAAAAGTTGAAGTTATTTCAAAAATTTTCGAAATTTTTCTAAGTGTTTGGTGTTTTTCGAGTTTAGGACAGACTCGAATTGGGAAGGCTTCGAATCTGTCAGTAGATTCGAGTCTGGCCTTAGATTCGAAGGTTGGTAGTATATATAGGTTAACAGTGAAGTCATTAAATACTTACTGTTTTCGAATCTATATCCTCGAATCTACTCAGGCGATTTCGAATCTGTTGCTCGAATCTATCGTTTCTCTCATAAACGACAATTTGTCGAGATTATTGCTAAGGAGTTCGATTCTACTGTTGTATCTAGGTATAATCAACTTGATTGTACAAGATTCATGTAGTCTTATACACCATTTTAGGCAAAATCATCGATTTTTGAAGGTTTAAAGGTCGAAATCGGGTTTTTAGAAAATTACCAAGTTTGGACCGACAAATAGTCAAATTAAAGGCACATATCTGTGATTAGTAACTAGTAGGACTAATGAATGTAATTTTCTAAGTCCAAAAAGGTTAAAATCAAGAGATTTGGTGTTTGAGTAGGGTCGGCGGTTCGAATCTGTTCCTGAGGTTTCTCGAATATGTCATTAGACTCGAGAAGGACACTAGATTCGATTCTGTCATCAAACTCGAAAGGGGGACTTATTCGAATCTGTTACATTCGAATCTGTCTTTTATTTGCATTATTTAATTTAAATTTTATTAAACTTGTAGAAATTTAATTGTGTTGGCTTTTGTACTTAAACAAGTTCAAACTAAAACAGATTTGAATTTAAACAAGTTTATTGATTTTTAATGAATCTAATAGTTTATTTTTGTGCAGATATGGCTGTTCGAGCTTTTGTGCCGAAGCACAATATGGTCCTTCATCCTGATCATCATCTCCCTGAGGCGCATCGATTCAGACAAATGCTAGATTTTCTAGTAGAATCTAGGATTGGTTTTGCGTTGTCCCATAATGTTCAGCTTGTTTTACCATATATTCGTCAATTTTATGATCATCTTCAGGTAGACTGCTCGGTCACCCCGACAGTACTAAGAACTCGCATAGCTGGACAACCGCTAGTATTTTCGGCGGATATGCTGCGTCAGGTGTTGCAGCTGGGTTCTCAAGAATAAGAATCTGGACCAATCGAGTTTCCTCTTAATATTAGGCAAACGGCCTTTCAGAGAATGGGTTATAGTCTCGATGTGACGAAGGTGTCCTATATGAAGAGCGGGTTAATCGGACAATGGAGGTTTTTGGCACATGTCTTTATGGTATGCTTTGCACCAAAGAAAGCCGGTTTTGACTATATGGTTTCGAAGATCCAGTCTGGGATTGTCGCGATAGTGTATAATCGACCGTACATTTTCTCAAAAATGATTTTCTCCGAATTTGTTCACCAGATCACCGCTCCAGAAAATCAACAATTCCTGCTGTATCCACGGTTCATCATGATGCTGATCAGGCATTTCTTGCCAAATCTGCCTCCGTCGAATGAGATTCAGAGCGTAGCTGTAATGGATAAGAGGATCTTTGCTGATTGTTCCTCGCACAGAGGAAGATTGGCTGTTCCAGTTGAGCGTCCGTTGTTTGGAGCCATCTTGGATAGGAATTTTGAAGCCCCAGATGTTGCCAACTGGGCAGGGGAAGTTGAAGTTCGAGCCAGGCAGCCTCCACAACAACAACAACAACCACAGCCACCGCGTGCACAAAGGCGAAGACAAAGAACCTCTGCAAGAAACTCAGGCGTCTAGGCCTTCTACCAGTCAGCAGCCAGAAATACAAGAAGAAGGGCCTTCAAATGTTCCAAGCGAAGCTGATCAATTGGGCCAAACACTTAATGAAATTTGGGAGGCAGGGCCTCATGCAAATGAAGATATAGCTGCAGCGTTAGTGGGTGAATTACTTGAGCCTCCTAAGGGAGAAGAAGATGTGTTGAGAGATGTGGACGAATATGTGTCAGAGCAGACTGGTATTGATGAGTCATCGTCTGCAACCGAATCAGAGGAAATGGAGGAAATTAAAGTAGAAGCTCCAGAATCAGTGTCTACTGAACCTCATGTTCAAATAGGAACATATGGATCAAGGTTGGTAGTTAACGAAGAAGCTTCAAGGAGTCGAGTAATAAGAGAGGCTGATGAATCAGATTTTGAAGAAGAAGAGATTGCTCCTTTAGTGACGAGGCAACGGGCCAAGCGTCATCGATTCATGCAAGGATCATCTTCTACATCAGCAGCACCACCAGAAACTCCGCAACCTCAAAATCCTCAATCTCAAGAACCCCAAACCACTATTCCACCACCACCACCTCGCGATGAACCCTATATTCCATCGCCAATAATTCCTACACCTATACAGTCTATTCCATCAACCTCGACCTCATATGCCGACAACCAAAGGTTTTTGCGCTTAAAAGATAGAGTCGACTTCCTGGAACTCCAAATCTTTGGGCTAACAAGGGTGATCGGAGAAATTCAGACGCATAATGCAAATCTTGACAAAGAGAATGCCGAGTTGAAAAAGATTGTGGAGACAGTCCTGGAAGAGAACACAGAGCTAAAATCATTTGTAGCAGATCAGGCCGCAGAGATAAGGGCGATGCGCTCCCTAATAGAGCAGTTAATGAAAAATTTACAGGCTCAGGGGAGACGTCGTGTCGTGATCAGAATGTACAGAGGCCGAGAGATGATGATGATGAAGACAACCAAGGCAATGATCCCAGCCCTAAAAGTCAGAATGAGCCAGTAGATTTTTCTGCTGCTCAGACTGCTCAATCTCAGGGGGAGCCTAGTCTAGCAGGAGGAGAAGTAGGAGAAGCAAGTTCATCGAAGCCTACAGATTTTAAGATTAGTGAGATGATCGATGCTCTCATGGATCTTGATGATGATCCGATGGATTTAGGTTTTGATTGTGACGATGAAGAGCTAGAGGAGGGTGAGTTTGTACCTGAAGAGATAGTTGACTGGCAATCAGATGACGAGGTATGTGCTGATGACGATGATGAAGCTGATGAGATCGTCGTACAGCAGAACCCTATCACTGATACATACGTGATAGATGGGAATGATATTGTTAACGTAGAGGTTGTGAATGCTGCGTTAAACGTTGAGCCATCAGTAGAGGAACCAGCCAGAAAACTAACAAATGAAGAGAAGAGAAAATTATGGTTCAGAGCAGAAAAGAAGGAGTTAGAGCTTAAAAAGAAAATGAGGGTGCCGGGTACTGGGAAGTTGTCTGCACACATATTAAGCTGGTTCTTTGATCGAGAACTGCAGCTATTCATAATTAAGAGAAAAGACAGGCTCCAGTACCTGAGACGATCACTGAAAGCTTTCAATTCACTGCCAAAGATCGAAATCACAGCGTTAGCATGGAAAGATCTGATTAACATTGGCAATGATCCCTACGCAGACGTAATTGCAAGAATCATAAGAAAATAGGGAAGATCAAGGAAGTTTGAGCGACTGAATCCAAGGGTTGGAAGAAGAGTAGAAGATCTTTCACGTATTGATCCTCTAACTGGACGACCTTGGATGAGGATCCACTACAAACCAGTAAGATGTCTTAGGAAGGTGCCTCTCAAGCCTATGCCACAGAATGTCTTGAAGAATCTGCATTGGTGGTATGCTGAGACTGATACTGGAGAAGCGGTCATGGAAGACTTTGAAGAAAACGTTATTCTTAGAGTTTACGATCCTCTTCACCTGGTAAACCTTTCTAGAGATGATCTTCATATTTTGCATTCCTGTAAGATTTCTAGTGATGCACATATGGATAGTGAAGCTAGGAAATATGAAAATGTAGTCAAAGTATGTGTTGAAAAAGGTTTGTATGCTGGAAGTAGTTTGAATCAATAAATAAACAAAGTTCTTAAGTCAAATGTGTGAATTATTAGAAGCTATCGTCAAGGGGGAGTCTGTTGGTACATCTTGTGTGACGATAGCAGTCTAAGTGATCCTACATTGTGATTTTAGTAAGTGTTTGTTATATATGTTTATATATGGTTGATATTTATTAGTGTTTGTATGTTTCAACTTGATGTAACGTATTACAAGAAGTTCAAACATAAAGTACAAAGATAAAATCAATCATAAAGTAAAAACATAAGTTTCAATGCTAAGTTGAGTATGTGAATTAGTTAGATTCGAATTATTTAAGGCTTGGCATTCGAATCTGTGATAGATTCGAATGTAGCCCTAGATTCGAATGAGGGCAGATTCGAGAATGTCATTGTGGACAAACTCGAATGGGCCTTGGGCCGGATTCGAGTTTGGCCCATAACAGACTCGAATCAGGCTCTATAATTAAGGATAGACTCGAGATATTATTAGACTTTTTGCAGAATTCGTGAGGGATTAAGCATTAAGCGATCTCGAGTTTATCATCAGTTTTAGTGCCGTTTCGGAGAGAATCAGTTCGTAGGATCGTTCCTGTGTCGTTCGTTAAGCCTCTGATAGTCTCCGTGTTTCGTGTGTGAGAGTTGTTTCCGTCTACCAGTTAACGAGGATTCCGCACTCGTTGACGGCTCCGCGTCTAGATAGATCTCGTAGTGGTAGACCTTACACTTGTTGACAGAGTTAGACAATCACGATGTCGAGTATCGTAAATTAGAGAAGATTGAGAAAATTCTAGATGCTTTACCAGCAAAATGGGAGATGTACGTAGCGCTGATAAAGCATGATGAAGAGAAATTTGAGACTCTAACTCTAGAAGGAGTCATTGGAACGCTGAGGGCCTATAACTTTCAGTTGTTGAAGAAGGAACGGGAGTATGACCAAGTACAGGATCCGGACATGTATTTTGGGAAGTCCAAACCTTCAGTCGCAAATGAAATAAAGACAACTACAACATTCTATACGGGCGAAACATCGACTCCAGTAGAAGTAGATGACTCAGGGAGTCGGGCTTTCTTAGAGTACTACAAACGGAAGAAAAGCCAACCCAGTCTGCATCTACGTCTCAAGGATACTCAAGGATGCTAATGAGCGCAGAATCAGCTGAAGATCATCTAAATCTTCTGGCTTCATTTGTCGCCGTGTACTGCAATTGCGTTCAAGGGAAAATCAACGATCCTGCACTATGGAATGAAGACTATGATCAGGTAGATCCTGATGAATTGGAAGAAATGGATCTTCAATGGCAACTGGCCATGGTGACTCAGAGAGTCAAAAGGTTCATAAAACGGACGGGCAGAATTCTGAACGTTAGCAATAATAAGATTGGATTCGACAAATCCAAAGTTAAGTGCTACAACTGCCTGGGGTTAGGACATTTTGCTCGAGAGTGTCAAAGACCTAAAGTTGAGAACTACCAGAATCAATCTCAGGGGAGATATCAGCCCAGTAGTTCGGGTAATCAGGCAAACATCGCTGGTCTGTTAACCAACGTAACATCAGACAGACAACTTGATGGGACATACGATTAGAGTTCACACCCAGAGTCTAATGCTAGAGCCTTCATGGCTGAAGTAACAGAGACTGGAAGTGTCGGAGCAGAGGAAGAAACAGAGGACAGACACCAGAATGATACAAGTTCTGTGTTAGTGGAAAAGTCAGACAATTAGACTATTCTAGAGTTTGTTGCACAAATGGCAAACGTGAATCAGATCACGCAAAGCTAATTATGAACTTCTTTACATTCTGCGATTTATGTGTTTTCTGTGCTACTTCTAATGATAGATTAAATTTAGTGCTAGAAACACATAGTAATCTAACTGCTCAAAATGAATCCTTAGAATCGGACAATGCTAGCCTCCTAGATATAAAAGAAGATCTTAGAGATAAGCTTAAGGCAGATGCTCAAGACGTCATAGTTCTAAAAGACAAACTAAGTGAGCAGTGTGTCAGGATAGAACTAATGTATGAGCATGTTGAGGCGTTAACCAAATAGCTTAAGATTAAAGAGGTAGAGCTAGCTGAAGCAAAGGTTAAGGTTGCAGAGGTGAATAGTAAATTAGAAAAGTTTAGGAACTCTTCACTGAACCTAGGGAAGATCTTAGATGCACAGCGTCAATCTAAGAAACCAGTAGGTTTAGGGTATAATGAGAGTCCTCCACCTTTTAATGATAACTATGTGCCTCAACCTCAGGATAAAACTGATAAACCAGTTGAATCAGAGGTAGCATCTGAACCTGTGTCTGAATCTGATAAGGATAAAACTAAGGTGACTAATAACAATGCCAAGATTAAGAAAGTCAAATTTGTGCAATCTTCTAGTGATAGCATTCTAGGAGAAGCTAAACCTGACTTTAATAATCAGAAAGAAGAAAACGTCACTGTAGTGGGGAAACAAGAACATGACACTAGTGAGACATCTAAGTCAATGGGCACTAATAAGAAGTCTATTGATAAAATGTCTTCTTTTATATGTCATGAAAGGGGTCATGTTGCTTCTAGTTGTCCATATAGGAAGGTAGAATCTACTCCTAATGTTGGAAAGCCGGAACAACCTAAACCCTCACAAAGTGTAGCAAGCACAAGTAGTTCTCAAAATACTGAGAAGTTTATGCAAGCCACACCAAAGAATGCTGTGAAACAAACACCGGTGTCAGGGAGACAAAATGAAATGGTTAGGACTAATTCACCGAATAGAGTTCATAATCAATTTAGGTCAGGATCTCAACAAAATTATAGGAGTACTACACCTAGAAGAGCTTACACTCCGGTTAGGTCACACACTCCTGTAAGACATCAGACACCATGTAGAGCCCAGGGATATCAATCTGAAATGCCCTATAATTGAAATTATTCGAGGGCTCCACAGCAAATGCCTACACAAAGGCTGACAGTGAATTTAAATCACTCTGCACCATACCAGGCTCTCAATCAAACACCCAAGTCACCTGAAAGGAGAGATCGGTATTTGAAGGAGTTCACGTATGTGGATGAGAATGGTTTTACCAAGTCAGACATGGCTTGGGTTCCCCGTGATAACTAACCTCTTTTCTTTCATGTGCAGGAGATAACTACAGGTCTAAACAACAAGTGGTTCGTCGACAGTGGTTGCTCTAGGCACATGACTGGGGAAAGAAGTCTACTCACAGACTTCAAGGGAGGGAACAGAAGATTCGTATCATTCGCTGGAAACAAAGGAGGAAATATCACCGGTACTGGAGTGGTCACTAATGGCACTATCAAACTTGATCAAGTTTACCACATTCGTAAACTTGATCACAATCTCATTAGTGTATCTCAAATCTGTGATAAGAAGAACTCAGTGATTTTCACTGATACTGAGGCGTTAGTGCTAAAACCGAGATTTAAAGTACCTGAAGAGTGGATACTGATGAGGGCCCCAAGGAAGAATGATTTGTACATGCTAGACATGAATAAACCAGATTCTTCGATGGGACCAATATGTCTTCTATCTAAAGCTTCAGAGACCGAATCAGTTTTATGGCACAGACACATAGCACACTTCCACTTGAGAAAAATGAACTATATTACTAAACATGGACTGATGCAAGGTGTCCCGATGAAGAGTTTTCAGTTTGAAGACAAGTGTGTACCGTGCAAGAAAGGCAAACAACACAAGAAGTCACACAAGTCAAAGACCCAGAACTCTATAACTTCCACCTTCAATTTGTTGCATATGGATCTCTTCGGACCTATCAACAAAAGGTGTATAAGTGGTAGTTGGTACTGTTTAGTTATCACTGATGATTACTCACGATTTTCATGGGTTTTCTTTTTAGGAACGAAGGACGAGACAGCTACAAAGTTGATTGGGTTCTTAGACCAAGTCGAAAACTCCTATGGGACAAGGGTAAAACGTATCAAGAGTGATAATGGGACAGAATTCAAAAACACAGTAGTTGGTGTATATTGCCTATCAAAAGGCAATGTGCATCAATTTAGTGCACCATATGAGCCACAACAAAATGGGGTGGCAGAACGGAAAAACAATACTTTGATTGAGGCAGCAAGGACTATGCTCTCGGATTCAAAGCTTCCTACCATGTTTTGGGGGGAGGCAGTGAATACCGCTTGTCATGTTTTAAATCGGGTCTTTACTGTCAAATCATTGAACAAAACCTGTTATGAAGTTTGGAATAAAAGGCCACCAAATTTAACTGGCATCGAACCATTTGGGGTACCGTGTACATTAATGAAAACAAAACATCAACCTAAGTTTGGTGAAAAGGCTGACGAAGGTTATTTCCTAGGTTATGTGCCTAACTCACCAAATAAAAGGGTTTTTAACAAATCAAATGGTACGATAGAAATTGTGTATAACATTGATGTAACAAGTTATACACATGAACCCCAAACTGGTTCAGAATGGATTTTTGATTATGACAAACTGTTTGAATCATTTAACATTCCTCAGGATGGAAATGCAGGTACAATCGAACATGACTTATCATCATTAAATCTGAATGACGACGGTCAAGGTTTTCCACATACAAGCTTTCCATCATCTTCTGAGCCTACAACGACAGAAGATAGATCTACAGCAGAGAATGATTCTGAGCTGCCTACAAACGAAAATCAGCCTACAACGACAGAAGATAGATCTAACTCCGAGGACAATGATCATGAGGAAGAGAATGTAGCATCTGAAGTCGTTCCCCCGTTAGGTGAAATAGGATCAAACTTAAGAATAATCTTAGGGTTGATGAGATTGAAACATCAAGGATTAATAAGGATCATCCGGTTGAGAGTATCATAGGAAATCTGAATGTTGGTGTGTGGACTATGAGTAGTTTGAGTAACAACATAGTGTTGTTGTCGATGATTAATGACTCCGAGGCTTTTCACACTTGTCTGTATTCATCTTTCATCTCGCAAGTAGAGCTGAAGAATGTGCAAATGGCACTGAAAGACAATTCTTGGGTTGAAGCAATGCAAGAAGAACTGTCACAATTCAGAAAACTTGAAGTGTGGGAGTTAGTTCCGTTACCTCGAGGAGAAGTTGCAATAGGAACCAAGTGGGTTTTTAAGTGCAAGAGAGATGATCGGGGTATCGTGACTCGCAACAAGGCAAGACTTGTAGTAAAGGGTTTCAACCAAGAGGAAGGAATCGATTACAACGAGGTGTTTGCGCCAGTGGCAAGGCTTAAGGCAATCCATTTGTTTCTCGCCTTTGCATCCTTCAAAGGATTTAAAGTCTATCAGTTGGATGTAAAAAGTGGATTCCTCTATGGCAAAGTGAAGGAACTGGTGTACGTTGAACAACCGCCCGGGTTTACCAATCCAAAGTATCCAGACAGAGTGTATCGTCTTGATAAGGCTCTGTATGGACTACATCAAGCACCAAGGGCATGGCATGAGACACTATCTACTCATCTTTTGGACAACGGGTTTGAAAGAGGGAGAATTGATAGTACACTATTTGTGAAGAGAAAGGGTGAACAATTTATCTTGGTACAAGTGTACGTTGATGATATTATTTTCGGGTCATCGGACGAGCAAATGTGCAAAGATTTCGAGAAGGTGATGAAGTCTAAGTTTGAGATGAGTGCTATGGGAGAGCTGAACTTCTTTCTGGGTTTGCAAGTTGAACAGAGGAAGGAGGGGATGTGTATCCATCAGACGAAGTATGTCTACGACATTCTAGAGCACTTCGGGATGGAGGGAACAAAGTTGACTGCTCACTTTAGCACACCGATTCAAGTGAATCACAATCTCGGACCGGGTACAGAAAGTGATACTGATGTGGATCCGACTCTATATTGGGCCATGATCGGATCACTTATGTATTTAACTGCTTCTAGACCTGACATTATGTTTGCTGTGTGTATTTGTGCTAGGTTTCAAGCTAATCCAAAAGAGATGCATATGAAAGCTGTGAAGTGGATTCTGAGATACCTCAAGTCGAAACTGAAGCTGGGACTTTGGTATCACGCGGATGGTGATCTGGAATTGGAAGCATTTACGGATTCAGACTATGGAGGTTGCAGCATGAATCGAAAGTCAACAACTGGAGGTTGTCAGTTCCTTGGAGGGAGACTAGTATCCTGGCAATGCAAGAAACAGACTTCGATAGCAGTGTCAACGTGCGAGGCCGAATATGTAGCTGCTGGTAGTTGCTGTTCACAGGTTTTGTGGATACAACAACAATTGCGGGATTATGGTTTGACTTACACTCATACTCCCATTAGGATAGATAAGCAATCTACTATTGCTATAACCAATAATCCAGTTAAACACAGTAAAACGAAGCACATAGACATAAGACATCATTTTATACGTGATTGTGCTGAAAAGAACTTAATAAAGCTGGTAAAAGTGTCAACGGAAGATAACAATGCTGATTTATTTACTAAAGCTTTTGATAAATCACGTTTTGAGTTGTTAGTTCAACTAAACGGTATGCGTAATCCAGAGTAACTTGACCTTAGTCTATTTTCTTTCTTTTTATAGTAAGTTAGTGTTTAAGTATTATTTATTTCATTTTATAGTAAGTTAGTAGGTTAGTTTATTAGCTTATCTTAAAAAATGAAAAACAAAAGAAAAAAGAGAGAAAACCATAAAAAGTTCAAAAAAAGGAGAATATTAGAAAAATGAGTTAAGTCTTAGATACATAGGTTCAAAGTGACGAAAATCAGCACAGTCGATACAACCTTTAAGTGTTAAGCTTTCACACATATGCACCTAAAACTCTAAGTGATTTACATTTTCTAGTTCGATGTGTTGGTAGACATAATACACAAAGGGAATCTCAAAGGCTAATAAAATATTCAAGAAAAAGTCTTATGTGTAACTAATTTAGATTTATGACCAAATGGTCTTAACTTTATATGTTAGAGACATACATACAATGATTCTAAATGAGGTATGCAAATTTTCTGGGGGATGTATAGCCACATCAGATACATCTTTAAGAAAAGAAAAGAAAAGAAAAATTTTGATAGTAAGGAGAGAGTCAAAACAAGTCACTCTGTTACGTAAGTACAGACCTGTTACCTCTAGTTTGACTCGAGTTAGCGAGATAAGTCGCTTTGTTGTATGTCTAACAGACCTGTCACCGCTGTCTTGTTAGCTTTAAATAAACTTTAAGACAAACTAAGACACTCTGTTGTATGTGAATACAGAACTGTGTCCGACGTTTGCCTTTTATAGAAAATTTGCAAATCCGAAAAGTTAAAATCATTGTGTGTATGCCTTGATCATAAAAGTATGTCTAAGTATGGGACACATAAGGTAGTTTCTTGATAAATAAAAAGGCCAAGGGATATTCCAAAGTGTTACATGTTTAAAGGGAAAATAATACCGACAATCTCCTAAAAATGTGTGTCACGACAAACAATCAAGGAATAAAAAACCTAAGTGTGAGAGTTTAATACTGAAAGTGTGTATTTGACACCGCTATCTGATTGAACCTTTCTTTGACTTTCTCGCTAAAAATATTCTGTTAGTTTAGGTAATACATTGTTTAAAAGTATTTTTGAGTAGCTTAAGTTTAAATTTTATTCAAATTCTATTTTATTTTATTTTATTCTAAGTAGGAAAAAGGTCAAAGTTACTAGGACGCATGATTGGTTGAATAAACAAATTTTGCGTGAAAATCTATTGCTTAGTGTGAATAATTTTGCAAGGTTTGTTCTGTTACTCGAAAAAGTTGAAAAAGTTGAAAAAGTTAAATTTTATTTAAGGATTTTCAAAATTTTCAAATAAATTTGAAGTTAAGGCATTTTCGAATTAACCTTCGAATTTGTCAATATCTTCGAATTTATATCAAGTTCGAAGGTGTTTAGTATAAAAAGATCAACAGTGAACATTTATTTCACCTACCTTCGATTTTCTTGCTTCGAACTTGTATCCAAGCGATTTCAAACTTATATCTTCGAATTTTCCGATTCGAGTTTTCTACTATTTCTCGAAGTTTTGCTCGTTTGTTTTCGAATCTACCAACTCACTTAGGTATAATAATCATTATTATACAAAGTTT
This sequence comes from Centrapalus pauciflorus, assembly GCA_020465985.1. NCBI lineage: Eukaryota > Viridiplantae > Streptophyta > Magnoliopsida > Asterales > Asteraceae > Centrapalus > Centrapalus pauciflorus. Next base: position 40,174 of record JAANYP010003058.1, read on the forward strand.
AGGTAGTTTAGGACTCATTTTTAGCAAAAAAAAATCAACCATATTTGAAGTTTTTGGGGTTTTAACTTTGTGGTTCAAAATCACAAGTTTTAACCGGTGAAACTTCAAATAAAGTACATATAACTTCGATTAGAACCCAATAGGACTAGTTGATACTATTTTCTAAGTCAAATGGGGTTAAAATCATGGATAGGTATTCGAAAGTGACTGACTTCGAACATGTTCATCATGTTCGAACTTGTCAGAAAATTCGAATTTGTCAACAAATTCGAATTCAGTCAAATTCGAACATATACTTCGAATTTATTATTAAATTCGAATGTTTTTATAAAATAAATTCAAAACTTGTTGAAATTCGAATGTGTTGGATTTCGATCTTATGTGAGTCCGAAATAAAGCAAACTCGAAATTAAACAAGTTTCATTTTTATTTTTTTTCGTTACTAATATGGGTTGTTGTTTTTATGTGCAGATATGGGTGATCGCACGTTCTTTAATAAGCATAACATGATAATGTCCGTTGCTAGAGAGCTTCCCGAAGCTCAACCATTTCAACAAATGGTGGAATTTTTGACGCATTCCATGGTTTCTTACGCTTTAACCCATAACTTGCAAATAATCTTACCATATGTAAGACAATTCTGGGATCACCTCCAAGTAGACTGCTCTGTGACGCCGACAGTTTTGAGAAGAAGAGTTAGGGGGCAACTTATTGTGTTCTCAGCTGCCATGCTTCGTCAGATACTATAGCTTGGAACAGAAGATTAGGAGGCGGGGCCTATTGATTTCCCATTAAATATAAGGCAAGCGGCCTTCTTACGTATGGGATATGCCCTAGATATCACCAAAGATGCGTATATGAAGAGTGGATTAATCGGGAAATGGAGGTATTTGGTGCATGTATTTATGGTTTGTTTTGCACCCAAAAAGGCTCGATTTGATTACATCGTCTACAAGATGCAATCAGCCGTGATTGCTTCGGTATATAACAAACGGTTCAGTTATTCATAAATGTTCTTTGCGGAGTTTGTGCATCAAATCACAGCTCCAGTCTGTGAAAGATTCCTGATGTACCCGCGCTTTGCAATGATGATTATACGTCACTTCCTGCCAAATCTGCTTCAACTTCAAGATACTCACGGTGTGGCTATTATCGACAAGAGAATATTCGCTGACTGCCAGTCGCACAATGCACGAAGGGCTGAGCAGGTCAGGCCTCAGGTGACACCATTGTTTGGAGCAGTTTTTAACCCAGATTTTGTGGCTCCGGATGGAGATAACTGGGCTGGTGAAGGTCCTCAACCGCAGCAACTGCAGCAACAGCCACCACCACAACAACAACCACAACCGCAACCACGCAGGAGGCAGAGAGCTCCAGAGAGACAAATTCAGGCATCGACACCATCCTCAAGCAGACTACCAGAGCCTACGGCAGCAGGTCCATCTTCGGACAATGCAGGCCCTTCAACCTTGGCCCCAGAAATTGATCCAAGAGCAGAGACTTTAGAAGAGATATGGGCTCACGGAACTCAGGCCCAGCAAGACATCGCAGCTCAACTGGTTCATGATATCTTGGAGCCACCAACTAATCTCCAAGATCTGCTAAGAGATGTTGATGAATATCAGCCACCAGAGGGTGAGGATATGGACATTGAGGTCCAGGGTCAAGTAGCTGCAGCGAGAGAGACCATGCAAACTGTGGTAGAAGGTCAAGCAATGACCGCCTCCGAGTCTGAGTCTGAATCTAAGGAAATTGAAGAAGTAGAACATGTTGATCCGGCTGTCCGCATTGGCAGATATGGATCAAGAATAGTGGTTAGTACGAGAGAGACAGGTAGCAGAGCTGCTCGAGATTCAGATGATGATGACTCTGATTTCGAAGAAGAAGATCCAACTCCCCTCGTTCCTAGGCATAGGGTGAGGAGGCACCGATTTATGCAAGGAGCTTCATCCACCTCTGCTCCTGAACCTGTAATTCCAGCTGCTCAACCACCCATCACTCCATCACCATCTATATCCATTCCATCAACATCATCCTCATTCACCAACAATCAGCGGTTTACAGAGCTGAAGGGGAAGGTGGATTTCCAATCAGTCCAAATTTTCCAGCTATCTACAGCAGTAAAGGAACTTCAAGCTCACAATGCCAGACTTGATCAGGAAAATGCTGAACTGAAAACAATTGTTGCCGATCAAGCATCTGAAATAAAAACAATGAAGTCCCTCCTAGAGCTAATTAACGAAAAATCTTCAAGCTCAGGGGGAGAGTAGCTGCAAAGAAGCCGAAGTGCTAAGAAGAGATGATGAAGGCAATGATCCCGATGCTAGAAGAGAAGGTGAGCTAGTAGATCTTTCAACTGCTCAGCGAGCATCATTTCAGGGGGAGCCCAGTCAGTTTGGAATAGAAGAAAGAGTTGAAGGTGAAACTTCTAAGACCATTGAGAGCTAATAAAGAGCAAAGCAGAGCAGAATCGTTAAATCTTTGGTTCCGAAAGGAAGAAAAGAAATCAGAGCCAAAGATGAAGAAGAGGATGAGAGTGCCTAATTCTGAAAACCTCTCAGGTGGAATACTTAGCTAGTTCTTCGACAAGGAATTGCAGCTTTTTGTGCTTAAAAGAAGAGACGGGCTACAGTATTTGAAGAGAACCTTGAAGGTTTTTAATACATTGCCTAAATATGAGGTGAAGGAGTTGGCCTGGAAAGACCTTGTAAACATTGGAGATGACCCCTATGCTGAAGTGATCGCTAAGATTATCAGAAGGGATGGTAGATCTGGAAAGTTTGAAAGGCTCAATCCAAGATCAGGCAAGAGAGTTGAAGACGAGATGAGAATAGATCCACATACGGATAAACCTTGGGCTAAAATGGTTTACAAGCCAGTAAGATGCTTGAAGAAAGTTCTGTTAAAGTCTATGCCACAGGATGTACTTGCAAATATGAAGTGGTGATACGTAGACAACGAAACAGCTGAAGCCGTAATGGAGGATCAAGAAGAGAAGACAATTTTGAGAGTCTATGATCCTCTACATCTGATCAATCTATCCAAGGATGACCTGCAGAAGCTTCATGATCAGCCAATTTTCTTCCATGAAGGATGGAGATCTGAAGGTAGGAAATTCCAAAAGATAGTTAGAGTTTGTATTGATCTAGGATTGTATGCAGGTAGTAGCTTACATTGTTCTAGTACTTAGACAAAACAGAAATAGTTAGAAGCTATCGTCAAGGGGGAGTCTGTTAGTGCACCCTGTGTGACGATAGCAGTCTAAGTATAGACATATTTTGTAAAAGTCAATTTGATTGTTATTACATATTAACAAGTGTTTGATATATGTTTGATTATATATGTTTGATATTGATTGTTTGTATTTTGAACTTGGTGTAATGTGTTACAATAAGTTCAAACATAAGTTCAAAAATAAGTTCAAACATAAGTTCAAAGATAAGTTCAAACATAAGTTTGAAGCCTAATATTCGAATTTGTAGAGGACAAGTTCGAAAGGCCTTGGGCTTATTCGAACTTGTCCTAGGCAAATTCGAACTAGATGTTATAATTAAGGGTTAATTCGATTAATTATCAGACTTTGCAGAAGTTATTCAGAGCAATTAGCAAAGGCGATCTCGAACTTGCAAGTTATCAGAGAGTTTGTTCTTGGAGAGAATCACGTGTCGGGACGTTCCGTTGTTCGTCTATCACTGTGTGTGTTTCCGTGTTTCGTGTGCGTGGTCTATCCGTCAAGCCGCTAACGAGGATTCCGCACTCGTTGGAAGGTGTCACGTCAAGATAGGATCCGTAGGAAGGCGACCTTACAAGCGGCCCAGAAATTTAAAGTGAATCTATATCTCGGACAGAGACAATAGACTTGGGAACACAGTGCCTTTTAACAATTTCACTCATGTCAATTTGGGCCAATCGATCTAAGGAGTAGGTTTCTCGAATAGGTATGAAGTGAGCAGATTTGGTTAAACGGTGAACAATGACCCAAATGGAGTCATGTTGTCGACGAGTTTTGGGTACCTTAGTTATGAAGTCCATAGTAATATGGTCCCACTTCCATTCTGGAATAGGAAGAGGTTGCATACTACCATAGGGTTGTTGGTGTTCAGCTTTGACTAATCGACAAGTTCTGCACTTCTCCACGTATTGACCGACGTCTCTTTTCAACCCCGGCCACCAGAAATCAGCTTTCAAGTCGTTGTATATTTTTGTGCTTCCAGGGTAAATAGAGAACTTATATTGGTGAGCTTCTTCTAGAATTACATCTCACATATTCCTAAACTTAGGAACCCATACTCTGCCATATACACCTTTGAGTCTGGTTCCATCATCTTGCATTATTGGTAATTGAATCCTGATGTTCTCATTTTTAACATTCTCCTCCTTTAGAGCCTGCAGTTGAGCAGTCCTTACATCATTGATGATAGTGGATGTCAGTATAGTAGAATTCAAGGCATAACAGTAAGCTTTGTAGTAAGCTTTCCTACTCAAAGCATCTGCCACCACAATTGCCTTTCTTGGGTGGAATAAAACTTAACAGTCATAGTCTTGAATCAGCTCCATGGACCTTCGTTGCCTCATATTCAAGTCTTTCTGACTGAATATATACTTTCAACTCTTAAGGTCAGTGTAGAGCTGACATATAGTCCCGTATAGATAGTGTCTCCAAAGCTTCAGAGCAAATGTCACAACAGTTAACTCCAAGTCATGAGTGGAGTAGTCTTTCTCGTGTGGTTTGAGTTGTCTAGAAGCGTATGCTATGACATTACCCCGCTGCATATACTGCTCCATGTCCCATGCCTGATGCGTCAATGTAAACTATGAAATCCTCGTTCCCTTCAGGCAGGGCCAAAACAAGTGCTTCACTTAGTTACTCTTCAATTTGTCAAAAGCCGTTTGTTGTTCCACTTCCCAAATGAAAGTTGCATTCTTAAGAGTAAGCTTGGTAAGCGGAACGACGATCTTGGAAAAGTCTTTGATGAATCGGCGGTAATAACCAGCCAATACCAAGAAACTGCGGATCTCAGAGGCATTACGATGTGATTCCAAGTTCTAGATAGCCTCGATCTTTGCAGGACCAGCACCAGATATCACGTGCCCCAAGAATTGGATCTGAATTTAAATATTGAGGAGGAGCAAAGTTAACAAAAGTTTGCAATTGAATATAGAAGTCAAGGAATGGTGTTGTTTTGAATTTGGCATAAAGTCGCTCTTTGCGCAGCAACTCTAGTAATTCTCTTAAATGTGTAGCATGGTCCTCTTTGGTGTTCGAATAGATAAGAATGTCAACGTTGAACATGATGACAGATTTGTAGAGCATTGGCGGGCAGACACTATTCATGAGATCCATAAAAGCAGTCGGCGCATTCGTAAGACCGAATGGCATCACCAGAAACTCGTAGTGTCCGTAACGAGTTGGGAAAGCCGTTTTAGGAATATCATCTTCGTGAACTTTGAGCTGATGATATCCCGAACGAAGATCAATCTTCGAGAAGTAACTAGCGCCTTGCAACTGGTCGAATTTATCATCAATTCGGGGCAAAGGATATTTGTTCTTGATAGTTACTTTGTTGAGCTCTCGGTAGCCGATGCACATTTGCAGTGTGTCATCCTTATTTTTGACAAACAATATAGGAGCGCCCCAAGGAGAAGAGCTTCGGCGAATAAAATCCTTATCAAGTAATTCTTGTAATTGTTTCATCATTTCCTGCAGTTCTGCAGGGGCTAAACGATACAGAGCTTTTACTATAGGTGCGGCTCCAGGAATGAGATCAATGCGGAATTCCACTTGACGGTCAGCTGGCAATCCCGTGATATCTTCTGGGAACACATCTTGAAATTCGGAAACAACTCGAATGATAGAAGGAAGTTTGTTTTCAGCCTTTGCATCAACTGTGTACGCTAAATAAGCATAACAACCCTTAGCGACGTGCTTCGGGCTTTTGCAATAGAGATAAGGCATAAGTCGCCTTATTGTCTGTCACTGTAAATACAAATGTCGCGACCCTCAGGAGTACTAAATACGATCATTCTCTTTTTACATACTATCTGTGCCTCATCGTGGACAAGCCAGTCCATATGCACTATGATGTCAAACTCTCCGAATTCCATAGGACTTAAGTCTATATTGAATACTACGTCTTCTATCAGTAAAGTGCAATTCCTATATACCTTGTCTGCCTTAACTAACATATTGAAGCAGGCATGTTTAGTTGACGAGCAAACGAAGTGGAGACAAACGAACGATTGGCTCAGGAATCAAATAGAATGCGTGCAGAATTTGAATTAATTAAGAACATACCAGTGACCACCTCCGGGTCATCTTTTGCTTTCTCAATTGTGATTTGAAAAGCCCTGGTTGGAGGCCTCTGAGTTTGATCCCTGTGAGCAGTGGAAGCTCCAGAAATATAGTAGTAGATTGTTGAACGCTTTGATCTCTTGGTGGTCTTGGGCAATCCTTAGCAAAATGGCCAAGTCTATGGCAGTTGTAGCACACATCGCCTTTTCATGGACAATGCTCCCAATGATGGCCTTTCTGCCCATAGCAGAAACAATACATGTCTTGAGTTTTGTGCTCCCCAGAGTGTGTTTTTCTGCATCGTCTGCAGTCTCTCATATTAGTATTGGCCGAAAAGGCCTTTCCTTTCTTTGGGGAGGAGGATGGTTGATTGGATTGCGGAGAGGATCGAGATGACCCAGACTCCCGTTGCCTTTTTGGCGGTGACGTTTGAGTTGGTACTACAGCAGTTGACCCCATGACGTACCCAGATTGTAACACAATCTGCTCCACATTTCGAGCAGCCTCCAACAAACCAGCGAAAGTTGTGTACCGAACCCCACTCATGGTTCGGCAAATTTCATAATCTAAATTGGCCTCGAACCGGCATATCTTCCTTTCTTTTGTATCAACTTGATGGGGTGCAAACAGACTCAGGGGAGTCAACTCGACAGCATATTGTGTAACTGTCTTTGTTCCCTAAGTCAGACTTAAAAATTTCGCCTCCCAACGTCGCTTCTTGCTGCAGGACAGTATTGTTGGGAAAATGCTTCCTTGAACTCATTCCACGACATGTGCGACACTACCTCCATCGTCAGCATATTGATCATGGCATCCCACCACATGATTGCGTCCCTTGCAAACATTGCAGTTGCAAACCGAACCATGTCCTTTTCAGCGCAGTCGCTGATTCGAAAGGTTCTCTCCGTCGTTGTAATCCATTCCAATGTCGTCACGGCATCTCCAGTTCCATCAAAAGTAACAACCCTGTTACTCTTGAAGTCTTTAAACCTGCATCCCTTAGCTTTATTAGAAGAACCAGTGTCTTCTTGTCTATCCTCTTATTCTCCTTGTGGTTGTTGTTCCTTGTTCTTTCTTTTGTCAGCTTTTCACTTTGCTTCGGCCTCATCCCTGTCCCTCAATTGATCGGTGAATGATTGAGCCTGCTCAGCCATTCTTGTAGCTTGTAACTCATTGTTCTGTTCCATTAGAGTATGCATCATTTGGAACATTTGCTGCGTAGTCATATCGTCTCCTGACATGTTCTGAAATATAGCAAATATTATTTAGAACATTTATTTCTGAGTCCTAGTGTTTACAGTTACCCTTTTTTTTGTCCCTGTGTGCATGTCAATCCTATCTTAGTTCAGATCATTTCCTAGGAGTCCATTCTAATATCATAACCTAAGTTTGAGTCCAAGTCCTCGCGGACACTTGAAACCTCAAACTAATGCTCTGATACCAAACCTGAGACATCCTCCTTGATTAATGATATAATTGATAACACCAGGATCAACATACAACCCAATAGTTAACATGAAACTAAATTGATATACTTAATACAGTTTTAAGTAGCTCCACACTAAAGCAAGAAAAATGTATAAAACTACGGTGACATGGACTAACTATTACAACATCTTGATTGTTTGCAAAACATAAAACCCCAACCCCAAAGCTATATCATCCATGTGCCAAATAGCTTCTAAGGTCACCGAGAAATATAGAATGAAAGCCTAATTGGAAGGCCTAACAACACTTTTTCCTTTGCCTGAAAATATTGAAAGTCAACAGGTAAGCTAATGCTTAGTGAGATAATAGATTTAATATTCAACATATATTTCTTTACAAACTAGTTGTGAAAACGGGCAGTGCAAGCCCCATTACAAGTGAAAACCATGCAGTGCAAGCATGGGTTTGGCAGTTCAATATGCTGATCGGGGATGTGTCGAACCTGACCAGGAAAGTGAATGAGATGATCAGTCCTTGATAATGGCCTGCTGTCAGCCCCAGTCCAGGTCACATCAGATTATGAAGTAATAATCATGCAATGCAAGCATGAATTATAAGATGCACTTTCAAATGAATGTTGGCTACATGTTTGTCACATGTCAAGTACGAGTGTGCATCATAACAATAAATCATATGTGAGTGCTAATTGATGTATATTTAACAACAGGAACATGCCATTTAAAAGTAAATGGATGCAAAGACAATAAATGTTAGAATAATAATCTATTACTCACAGTGGTTTGTATAATGTAAACTGGCTCTGAATCAATGTGTGTTTGACAACACCACAAAGATCCTGTTATGTCAGCGTAATATTGAATCTGTGTAAGCATTAGCTTAAAACTTGATTTTGAAAAGTTAAGTAAAATGGTCAGAAATTTGGACCACATCTGAATTTCGGATGAACCCGAAATTCGGATGGCCCGAGGTCCCATCCTTAGTGATTATGTTTGTAACCCCATCCGAAATTCGGATGAGACTAGATCCGAAATTCGGATGGACTGTTGGTCTGAAATTTGCATCATGACTTAGTGATTTTTCTAAGAATTTCCATCCGAGATTGCATATGGTCCGAACTCAGATTTGACCGAACTTGGACGGATCCAAGTTGTGAGTAGGTCTGAAATTCGGATGACCCGAATTGTGTTCATCAGGTCTGAATTTCACACTTGAACTTTTCCACTATTTTCCAGATTTCACTTTGACCATTTTATGCATGTTTGTGACTGAAAACTATTGATATAAACTTAATTGTACTCTTTTAACACTTTATTACATAAAACATGACTTACATATACCAAAATCAGCTCCTTTTTGTCCCTATTTCTTCATTGTCAAATAACCCATACTAAAACACACATTTAATTTCAAAAATCACACTTATAGTTCGAATCAGAAGCTGAAATTTGGTATATAACATCTCTAGTACTTGATTTAAACTAATCCATCATAATAAACAACATGCAATAAGATCCACAGTCACAATCTGTGATTCAGTTCTTCACAAAACCGAACATAAAACTTCACCAATTCGTAAATTTGAGCAAACATTACCTTGATTTGTTGTTTGCAGTAGCTATAGCTCCTTAATATCTATCAGAATCCAACTTTCCAGCCTCTAATTCCAAGCTTTTGATGTTCTTGATTTGCAATTTTTTGATGAACCCTGGGTTCTTAGAGAGAGAGAGAGTGAGAGAGACGGGAGAGTAGAGTGAGAGTGAGATTGTTAAAATGAATGATTGTTCCAATTTTTATTGTTATTTTGCCATAATTGCATATTACACCCCTCAACTTCGTAATTTCTTACTTTTAAACATTTAAGTCGGTTCCTTATTGTTATGCTTGCTCAGAAAACAACAATGAGGATTTCTCCTCATTGTTTTTCATATTTAAAATTGTGAATGAAATTTGCTTAAATTGAAATGATAATCCATTAATCACATTAACTGAGTCTTTAAATTGTAAATTATAAATACTTAAAATTTGGGATGTTACATATAAGATGTAGAAAGCGAGTAATCGTTTTTACAATGAATCATTTATGTATCTGGTATTCCCCCCTGTCATTTGTCGTCAGGTTTGAGACCACCTTGTACGTACCCCATGCATGATTAAATTCAACAATTATGTGTTCTTGTGTGTGCTGTTAACGAAGCGTGAACCAACGCCACATTATTGGTGGTAACGGTATATCACAGTTCAATGCTATTTCACAAAGCATTCTGAATTGGTCCACACATTTGTTGAAAGTGTATTCTATGCAAGCCCTAATTGGTAGTAGTCTGGCTGCATGCAAGGAATTATTCATGCACTCCGTTATGTTTGTTGTAAAGTTGCCCCAACGCATATTATCATGATCATGCACTAGAGTCCATTTACTTGTACCAATTTCCTTTAGATACTTCCAAGCATCCTCATTCAGTTGCTTGCATTCTCTAACGAAATATTTGTACTTCCTCTTTTGGGTTGTAGAACCCATGCCCCAACACAATTTCTTCAACATAGCTTGAACTGTGTCATAAGATTGCTTCGTACATGGCGCAGACAATAACGATGGTAAGCAAATGGCTCCATCCAATCATGCAGATTTTGCATTGCGTTGATGATCCCTTTATGTCACACCCTGCTACCTCGATTGGCAGTGAGGCGTGACGAGTGCAGAAGCGTAACCATAATCATAACAAACGACCACTACATGGACGTTTTCAGAAGAATATATTGATACATCTTTAAAATAAGGAATGTTTTACAAACCAACATGTAATGTAAATAGTTCACAAGTTACAGAGATTTAAATACATGATTAGATTATCAATGATGCAAATAAATATCCGAGTTTGAAAATGATGCGACTCCAAAATGAACGGAAGCCTTGGAATGCTTCCGATGAATGCGCATATCTTAATTACCTGAAAATACATTCTAAAATATGTCAAGAAATTGTTGGTGAGCTCATAGGTTTACGCGAAAAGACCAATTGTATGGACATTAACAGATGAGTTGAATATATAAAGCATAAATTCCATGTATGTATTATATAAACCATCATGTAATCGAAGCTTAATTAAATGAGTTTGCCCTGTGCAGTATCCTCGACTGTAATACCGTGTGTTAAATATATATGCATTCCACTGTTAGCCGGTAAGACTAACCCGAATGGAGGACATGACTCCCGATAGATCTATCCACAATATATTCACCCTTACAAATAAATGTAATTAACGGTTCATGATATGAGGGCTAATGGATCCACATAAACACATGTGTAATACATATAAGAAATAAACAGTTTTGATGTCCATATGAAAATAGTGTAAGTATTTCCGCCCCAATAGATAGTGAAAATAGGGGCTATGAAGACTCACCGTAATTTTATGGTAAAATCGAGCGTAAAAACGAAGGTTTGCATTGTTGATGAGTGACGACACCGGACGCGTTTAACCGAGTCCTAAATGATATGACAGACTTGATAACTCCCATATATATAATATAGTATGTATGTTTAAAGGCTTTAGATTTTAAATCACCCAACTTTACAAGTTTATAAATAAAACCCACTTACAATGTTATATATATATATATATATATATATATATATATATATATATATATATATATATATATATATATATATATATATATATATATATATATATATATAATTTTCCAACTTATTAAAGGTTTTTCGGCCTACTTCGAGGCTGTTTTCGACCAAGTTCCAAAATGATTTGGGATATGGTTTTCATAATCGTAAAACTACTATATAGAAAGAATTTTTCAAGTTAAGAACGGCCATTTTTCGAGGTGTATAGGTTAGTGAAAATGTTCGTTAAAAACCCTATGTTGTCCATTTTAGAGATGTCAAACTTCTGGGTTCCCAAATAATATTTGGGGGGTCCAAACTCCATATTAAATTATGAAAACATCCAACTTTTTAGCTAAGACATAGATCTGACTTTTGAGACAATAATCAACTTATTTTGTTAAGTTATGAATTAGTTATGATTTTTCAAAGCGACGTAATATTTCTTCCAAAAATCCGGATTTCATAAACTTGAAACAATTTGTGATTGTTGTTGTTTATTCAAAAACCACATGTATAAAAGGTTATGAAACACATTTATATAACTTATTTTCATAATATTTATACTTACATAATGTGTTTATATATTTATAAACACATTTGAAAAAAAAATAAACTTAAAACAAAACTAGTGATTTATAAACTTGAGTTTTTGTGAAACTTGTTGTTGGTGATTATATATATTATGCAAGAATTATATTAACATAAATATAAGAAAAAATAAGTTAGTATTTACTTATTTTGATGTGTTAGAAGAATGAAAATGAGTAGAAGAGTTGTTCTTGAACAAGTTGCACCAAAGAAACTCTTGAAAAGTTTGAATTCTTGAAGAATAAAGAAAGAGAACAACTTTGGTTGTGTGTGTGTGGCTATGGCCGATATTTTTTGAGAGAGAATGAGAGGTTTTGCTCTTGCAAAGGTGTGAGGATGAATGAGAATAGACAAAGTTTGGTCTTGAAAAGATGCAAGGATGTGAAGGTGGAGTAAGTCTTGGATGAAATGAAAGGAGAAGATGTGATTGTGACTGTGTATGGAGTTTTGCATTATAAATTGAAGTCAAAAGCTAGTTAGTACTAGCTAGAGGGCCAGACATTATGATGTATTTATGTTGTATTTTTTTGTATAAAAAGTATTTAGAATGTATTCTTGTATATCCCTTTTATGTAAATTCATAAATACTTTTGAATGCATTTGTTTAATGAATTGTTTTAGTCTTGCATAATAAATGTTAAGTAAGTGTATTAATGCATGATTAGTGTCACTAATCTTAATTTAATTATGCACTTAGTTGAATTAATCCATCATATCGCAAATCGATTGGATTAATTAATTTTCCGATTCATCGCACCAATGAAACTGTTTCTAATTGACTTTAATTTTCTTATAAACTTTGTTAATCACCTTGATTAATTGTTAATGATCACTGATTAGGTTATAACTTGCTAATAACTACCGATTAATGTAGGTCCCAAAAGGTTTCCCAAGTGTATAGTTCTAAGCTGTAAAGGGGGGTGAATACAGCTATTTAAAAAAACTTAACAATCTTTTCTCAATGTTTGTGTATATTATTAACAAGTGTTAATTACAAACAAGCTTGACTGCGGAAAGGTTAAAGCTGAGATGACAGATACAACAGTTGTTCAACTAATCTAAGACACACTCAGACTAGATACAATGACTACACTCACTTAGATGCACTCACTGATTTTACAAGACTCAGATGGACAGCTTAAACAAAGACTGCTTAGAAACACTCTACTGTTTTATTTAAGCAGACTTGCATGCATGGAATAACACACTTCAATGCACGTTCTGATTTCACACTCTTGGATCAATATCTCACAATCCTTGGAAGCTTCCTTATATACTCAAAAGGAGAATCTCAGTGAAGCTACTTCATTGGACAAATGAGATAGTGGAAAGTCTTTCCAAAAAGACAAGACACCTTTCTGCACGTTCTGATAAAGCATATTTGTCTTTACATGGCAGAATCTTTGTCTTTTCCTTTTTGTCACTGTTGCATAAGGCTTTAACCAAAAGAGAAATATCAACTTTGCATCTTTCTTCTTTTGTTAAGGCCATTTTAATATAAGAAAAGGTCTGTCCCCCTTTTTAGATATCCGTTTGTCTTCATGTAAACAGAACAGCGTGGGCAGTCTGTGCAGTTCTGTTTTCCACTTTGTCTTTGACTTGTAAACTGATCTTGTAGCCAAAAACATTACATGAGGACTTGGAAACATATTCCATAGAGTTTTTAACCTGTTCACAAAGAACAGAACACTTATAAACTGTCCAAGCTGCTCATCAGGTTAGAGCAGCGTAGACAGTTTATGTCCAGCCTGTTCAGCAGACTTAACAGCTTGGGCAAACTGCCTTTGTTGCAACGAATGCAACAGGGTAAACAGCTTTGGGCTGATATTGCAAATCACTTTTCAGGTTTTAATAAGGCATAAACAGGCCTTAAATTATACCTTTAAGTGCATCAACAAGTTTGATTAAAAATGTCCCCCTAAGATGTAGAGCATGTTTGACTGAGGCCTTTTTGTACCTAACAATCTCCCCCTATTTGCAATAATCAGTCTTAGCTGATTTAATCAATAATCACTATACATTTTGCTGAAATGAAATTACAACATTTAAGTAAAGTAAAAGATCAGTTTATATATACTGATTTTGATTACATAAACAACACATGTTTTTACAAAAGTACAACTAATGTACTAGTGTATATTACAACTTATGTAAATAAGAAAAGTTACAATAGATGTAACTAAGTACAACTAATGTACAAAAGAGTTCAACAATTTGGACTGTTGATGTTGGGAGTAGATAATGGCAAGCCTGTCCAACAGATGGTCAGATTCCATTCTTCATCTACTCAGATAGTAGATGGACTTCACTGCATTGGTGGTGGCAGTCCTTCTTCAAACATTCTTTCAAGTTCATCCCTTGTTTCCTCCAGATCTTGAATTTCAACTCTGAGAAACATAAAGTTGGGATCTTGAAGCTCTCCTCTCACATAAAAGCCTCTGAGCTGGTCCTAGATGGCTGCTCTCCATTTGCTGGATTGCCTGAAGGAGTTTGCAAGTCTGAAGGCTGCAAGCTGTTTCAGATCCACTTTGTATAGGTCTGATGCTCTCTGAAAGCACTTCTTCTGTGCCAGGGGATCTACAAAAATGCCCCTAACTCAGGCTCTTCAATCACTTTGCCTTCTTCAAACTCTACTCCTCTGGGCAGGCTGTAGTCAACTCCTTTGATTTCAACAGCATAATCACCTTGTTCAATCAAGATGAGGAGTTCCTCCAAGTCAAAATCCTTTCTGGTCTTCTTGGCCTTTATCTTGGGGTAAGTCACAGAGACACCCTCACTTACTTCTTTTAGGATCATGCCAAGGTCTTTCACTCTCTCCATCAGCTTCTTAACATATGCCCTAATAGTATTAGCCGTTTCAGAGTTAGACTGGCTCAGGGCAACTGCCAGCTCAACCCATTCCCTGTACCCCATTTGTGCAACATCAGTGTAGTCATAAGTTTCCAGTTCTGGGCCTGTTGCACCCATTCTGGTTATTTGCAATTTCCACTATTTGCCTTTTCTTGATATGGGGACAGCTTTGACAATTGCTTCCTTGGCTAGCCTTCTTTCAGCAACATCATGGAACTTTTTCTTTGCCAGGTTGTCAAAGTGGAAATGGGCTCTTGCAGAGGATGCTTGCTTGGTTTTGGTCACTAAGACCTGAGCACCCTTTTCCTGTTCACCTTCCTTTTCACCAGCTGATTCTCTAGGAGCTTTGAGCAGTTTTCTTTGAACATCCAAAGAAGGCATTTTGGTTTTTCTTGCCTCTTTGAATGCAAGAGATATGGCAGCTTTGGCAGAGGCTTCTTCTTTTCTCAGTATTTCCAAGGCTTTGAGCTGTTCATCTCTGAGCTCATAGTATTTGTCCATAGGGACACCCATTTCTTTAGCCCTTGCTCTGTCAAACTTCAGCTCTGCTGCTTTCTGATGATCAGGGTCAACAGCTGCTTTTTCTTTTCCTTTAGCTGTTGTAGTGGTAACAGCTTCAGGAATATCCTCATCTTCTTCTTCTTCATCCAGAATTAGATGCCTCCTTCTGCTGCTTGACCTGTCCTCAGGAATGAATTCCTCCCCCTAAGATTGTGCAGGGTTTGGAGATCCAGCCTGAGTAGGCTGAACAGCTTCAGGTTGATGAGAGACACCTTCAACTGGACATGTACCTGTTACTGAAGCACCTGCTGTTTGACTAGTAGATGCTGATTTCTCCTTAGGAGAAGAAGTTTTCTCCCCTTTAGACTTAGTCTTCGAGGCAGATAACTTCTCGCCCTTTGAAAGAGATGGACCAACACCTTCAACAACTGGTCTGCCTGAAGAAACAAATTCAGCAAGCTTTGCAGCAGTTTTGCAGCAGGTTTGGGACCAACCAGGCTGTGCACTAAGAAAGCCAGGTTGTCCTTCACCTATGCAAGTTAGGAAAGACAGGTTTAAAGAGTGGATGATTGGGAATCAGCAATAGAGGTCAGCTTAATGATATTTTCTCTATCAGACGCTGTGAATAGCAGACTTTGAAGCTGTGCAAGATGTAACTCAAGAGAGTCCTGCACATCAGCAAGGTTTGCTGACACAGAATTTGATAGCGAAACGATTAAAGTGTTCAGGCTGGCCAGTGTATCAGGAAGGGTGGAATTGCAAGTAGTGAGGAGAGTGGACAGCTGTTTGGATATGGCTGTCATAGAGGACATAGAGTCTTGTTGGTGTGAAAGAATTGAGGAGAGGGAAGTGGAGGCACTTTGCAGCTGTGCAGTAAGTGCAAGCAGCTGTGCGGAGTTGTCAGTTTGAGGAGTGGATGGGAAGGAATTCCTGAACACATCAAAGAATCCTTTGAGCTGTTCAGACACAGAGTCTGAAATGAGAGAGGGTAGAGAAGACATTGAATTTTCTAAAGAACCAACTTTGTCGTTAAGCAAGGAAAGCTGATCCTTCAAAGGCAGATCTTTAGGGGATGGAGGTGTATAGGTAGACTGTTTGGATTGTGTGGAGGGTGATGAAGATGATGAGGCAGGTGTTTGGGGATGTGATTGAGAAGGAGAAGGAGAAGGTACTTTGGAAAGAAGCTCCATAGCCTGGGCAAAGGTAATGTGGCCCAGCTTGGAGGGATCGATAGGTCCTCAGCAGTGGCTGTAGCTGCTTCACCAGGAGAAGGGGTAGAGCATGGTAGCCTTTCAGATGCTGCTTGTGTTGCAGCACCCTCATTAAGGCCATGGGTGGTTCCCTCTACAGCACCTTGGTTTAAAGGTACCTCATCATTGGGAGATGGGATTTGCATTTCAACATCAGCAGTGGTGAAACCTGCTGAAGGAGTTTGCATATGAGGAGCAGCCTCACCAAAGGGAAGTTCTGTTCCCTGTGGTTCATCAGCTTTGGTGGTTGGTCCTTCAACAACCGTTGGGTGTACAACAGATGTATCATGAGGAGCAGAGATTGGAGGCTGAGCTACTGGATGGTCTAATCTAGCACTGTGGGCACCTCGTGCAGACTCAGGGTGTGAAGAAGTATGAAGTGAAGACTGTGTGGACTCAGTATTGAGTGGAGAGAACTCCTGTCTTTCAATATTCTCAGCCTGTTGGGAGGCTGGAATAGTTGATGTGCCTGTCTCCATATGTACAACTGGCTCCTGTTGGGAGGAACCAGAAGGCTTAGGCTGACTCTGGGTGGACTCTTTTTAGACTGAAGCAGGCTCCAAATGTGCTGAACCTTCTCCCAAAATAGGAGAGGCAGCAGGGTGAGCTTCTTTTTCAACTGAACCCTTTTGAGAGGGAACAGAGGAGCTGGTTTGGGCTGATTTGGCTTTTGTTTTCTTTTTGGCAAGGGATTTTCTTTGGTAGGATTTGGGAGAGGAGGTGGCTGATGGATGTTGTGGAGAGGAGATGGGGGGTTCTGATTGGACTGGTTTTCAGACTGGGTCAGGAACAGGTGGGTTGGCCTGTTCCATAGTCTCAGGTGCCACAAAGGCACCAGCCACAGAGGCTTCTGGTTCAACAAATGAACCAGGGTGAGAAGCCTGCTCCCCCTCAGCCACAAAAGCTGAGGGTGCAGACTTATATTAGACTTGGCTGTTTTGGCCTTCTTGTGAACAGGCCCAGCTTCAGTCGTTTCTAGGGTCCTCTTAACAAACTTGACCCTGGCTTTGGATTTTCCTTTGGGAGCAGCTTCTGGATCCACCCTC
This sequence comes from Centrapalus pauciflorus, assembly GCA_020465985.1. Lineage (NCBI taxonomy): Eukaryota > Viridiplantae > Streptophyta > Magnoliopsida > Asterales > Asteraceae > Centrapalus > Centrapalus pauciflorus. The sequence goes on from JAANYP010003058.1 coordinate 57,775, forward strand.
ACATCAGAGGGTCCTTTCACCAATCCTACCAACCTCTTCATTGGAGTAGATAGAGAAGGCTCATTTGGGAGAACCGGAGTGTAGAAAACTCTATTTCCTATAACAGGAAATGCAGCAGTACGAAGTAAAGGCTGAGAGTTATACAGATGCTCACCACAAACGTGCTTGAAGATGAGGCTCAAAAATCTGGGATAACGAACAGCAGCTGGACGTGTTTCCTGCTGCACTAGATTCCTCAAACTCATGAAAATCCATCTGGCCATGTTGATTGTAGTCCTATCCACAAGCTGTAGGACTATAGGAATCTCATCACGGCTTAGTTGGTCAAAGGAACCAACCTTACTGCTGAAGCACATCACCATAGAGGCAAACAGAAAACTGTAGGTTGGAGTCAAATCCTTCCTAAACAGTGTGGCCCCAACTTTGGGTCTTGCTACACCACAGAAGCGTAGCAGATTGCCCATCTGGTCATTTTCAGCCTGGGGCTGATCATAGGGTTCGGCAACTGGAAGATGAAGCACCTCTCTGATTAGACCAGTAGTGATCTCAATGGTTTGAGTTCCATTGAGTATTGTTCCTCTGATGACTTTGGTATCTAGGTTGTAGGCACAGGTGTACCAGAACTCATATACCGTCTCCTGGTACAGGACACCAGGAGTGGTAGTCATGGCATAGTTCAGAGGATGAACATTTAGAAACTCCACCATCTCCTCGTAGCCTTTCCCCACATAGTTTTTGGGGATGGTTAGGTTTGCAAGGTAGTTGGTAGGTTTCAGAGTCAGCATTGTGGTGACAGATGAATGTTTTTGAACATCAGCACCAACAAATACTGGTAGAAAGGGGTTGTTGCGGTGAGCCATTAGGAATGTAGTGAGAGTAGTTGAAGCACAGGACACTTAGTCGAGGGTTAGGGTTCTTAGGAAGTTATGGAAGTAGTGAGGAAGAAGAAGATGAAACAGTAGGGGGTATTTATAGGATTTGAATGTGAGTGTGTATAAGAGAGAAACATTTGAGCGGTTGATTTGAAATGTTCGTTAACGGAAAACGGAACGGTTCTCCATGTCAGAACGGTTGTCAGACCACTTGAGCCCTTTTTGATCACTAACACACGTTAACCCACATTATCCGCAGTAATTAAGTTAAATAAAAACAATAATTAAGTAACTTAATTGTGAAGAAAAGTAATTAAAACTGATGGTCCAAGCTGTTGGTCAAACCTGTGATGAGTAGGGTCATCACAAGCTGTTCACTCTTCAAATTGTTCCTTCAACATGTTCAGCTATGTAAGAACAGGTTGTGTTCAATAGCTGATCAGGTTACAAGACAATGTCTTGTATGACAGATTGAGAGAGTGAGCAGGGTGGAGGTTTGATCATCAGATCAGGCTTGACATATAAGCTGTTATTGTCAAACCTGTTATATGCTCAAGCTGTTCAGGTTTTGCAGAAAATGGCTAAGTATAGAACACACATAGCCTGTTCTGTCTAAGCTGTTCTACAAAACTTGAGCAGTGTGAGACATATAGTAACTTAGAACATTTTGGACACTTAGTCACTTTTGTTTAACATGCCCAGCTTGCTTACCAGATAATTAAACCTGTTTTCATCAAGAGGTTTGGTGAAAATGTCTGCAAGCTGTTCATCTGTGGAAATAAAACTTACCTCCACATTACCTTTCTAGATGTGATCTCTTATGAAGTGATGTCTGACCTCAATATGCTTTGTTCTGGAGTGAAAAACTGGATTGTTGGAGATAGCTATGGCACTTGTATTGTCACACAGAATAGGAGTTTTCCTATATACAAGCCCATAGTCTTCTAGCTGATGCTGCATCCACAGAATCTGCCCACAGCAGCTTCCAGCAGCAATGTACTCAGCTTCAGCAGTAGAAGTAGAAACTGAGTTCTGCTTCTTGCTACACCATCTTATCAACTTATCACCAAGGAGTTGACATCCACCTGTTGTGCTTTTCCTGTCTAGCCTGCAGCCTGCAAAATCAGAATCTGAATAACCTGTTAGCTCAAGGCTTAAGTCTTTGTGATACCAAAGACCCAAACCTGGTGTATCCTTAAGTTATCTGTAGATTCTTTTCACAGCAGCTATATGTGATTCTTTAGGATCAACTTGAAACCTAGCACATAAACAGGTAGCAAACATAATATCTGGTCTACTAGCAGTTAAATACAGCAAGCTCCCAATCATGCCTCTGTAAGCTGTTACTGAAACAGCTTTGCCACTGGCATCTGCATCCAACTTTACATTGGTTGCCATTGGGGTTTTGATAGGAGAACTTTGATCAAATTTAAACTTTTTCAAAAGATCTAAAGTATACTTTCTTTGATTTATAAAAATTCCATTTGAGGTTTGTTTAACCTGTAATCCTAGAAAGAAAGTTAGTTCTCCCATCATACTCATTTCATACTTAGATTTCATGAGTAGTGAAAAATTCTTGCATAACTGCTCATTAGTAGAGCCAAATATTATGTCATCCACATAAATTTGAACAAGCATAATATCAGACTTCACCTTCTTTATGAACAATGTGGTATCCATTTTACCTCTGGAATAACCATTGCTCATAAGGAAATCAGTAAAAGTTTCATACCAGGCTCTAGGGGCTTGTTTTAGAACATAGAGAGCTTTGTCCAACTTATAGACAAAACCTAGATGATGTTTTTTTTCAAAACCTGGAAGCTGCTTGACATAGACTTCTTCTTGCAGCTTACCATTCAAAAATGCACTCTTCACATCCATTTGAAATACCTTCATGCTCTTATGAGCAGTGTAGGCTAGAAACAAACGAATTGCATCTAACCTGACCACAGGAGCAAATGTTTCATCATAGTCTATACCTTCCTCCTGTCTATAGCCTTGAGCAACCAGTCTTGCCTTATTTCTAATGACATGACCTTGCTCATTCATCTTGTTCCTGTAAACCCATTTGGTGCCAATTATAGTTTTACCTTTGGGAGCAGGGACGAGCTTCCATACCTTGTTTCTCTTAAACTGATTGAGTTCCTCTTGCATGACAGTGATCCAATTGGCATCTTTAAGTGCTTCATCCACTTTCTTTGGCTCCATTAGGGACACAAAGCTAGAGAACATACAAAAGTTTCCTAAGCTGTCCCATCTTGTTTGCACACCTTTGTTGATGTCACTAATTATTTGATCATTGGGGTGACACCTGATCCACTTAGGATCTTGTTTCAATGAGGATTCTCCTGAGTTGTTTTCATCTCCAACAGGTCCTGTTGAGCCGCTCTCAAGATTTTCAGACACACTGATATCTTGAGACTTTTCACTTGTTGAGCATGACTCTCCATTGTTGAACATATCAGCAGAGGATCCAGGAAAATCAGCATTCATTGGTTCAGGACATGAAGTTGTGATTAAGTCAGTACACTTATTCACACAGGATGTATCAACATAATCATCATCATGCCCATCATGGTTAGCAGGTTCCACTCTGGATGTAGTGGTAGCTTTTGAGTCCTTCTATTCACTGTTGGAATGCATGAGATCATCAAAGCTGAATTCTCCTGAAACTGATTCAGGAACAGCTTTGGTGGAGGCACTCCTGGACTCTTCAAAGGTGACATTGATAGATTCATCTATCACCCTTCTTTTGTTGTTGTATACTCTGTAGGCTTTGGAGATAGCAGAGTATCCAACAAACACACCTTCATCAGCTTTGGGTTCATACTTTGCCAGTTGGTCCCTTTGATTCAGAATGAAGTAGGGACATCCAAACACATGGAAGTAGCTAATGTTTGGCCTCCTCCCTTTGAGCAGTTCATAGGGAGTCTTGTTGAACCTTTTCACCACTAAGGATCTGTTTTGGGTGAAGCAGGCAGTGTTGACAGCTTCAGCCCAGAATGATGAAGGTAAACCAGATGCACACAACATGGTTCTAGCAGCTTCAATGAGGGTTCTGTTTCTCCTTTCAGCAACTTCATTTTGTTGTGGAGTTCTTACTACTGAAAAGTTTTGTGAGATCCCTCTTTCTTCACAGAAGTCCTTAAGAGTACTATTTCTGAATTCAGTACCATGATCACTTCTAAGCTGCTTTACTTAAGCAGAGTTTAGCATTTCCATATTCTTGATAAATCCAATAATTTCTCTAGCAGCCTCTCCTTTGCTCTTCAGGATGATCACCCAAACCTGGAGAACTCATCAACCATTACTAGAGTGTATCTTCTTCCTCCTAGACTTGGGACACTGACTGGTCCAAACAAGTCCATGTGGATTAAGAAGAGAGGAGTATCAATAGAAAAATTATGCTTGGATTTAAAAGTTGATTTTCTCTGCTTGCCTTTTTCACAAGCTGTGCAGAGTTTATCCTTAACAAAAGTTTTAGAAGGCAAACCTGTTACCAACTCTTTCTTACAGAGTTTGTTGATATTCTTGAAGTTCAGGTGTGACAGCCTTTTGTGCTATAACCAGTTAAGGTCTGCATTGGTTCTTGTGAGAAAGCAGGTTTCAGTTGTGGGATCAGCAGATTTCATGTCCACAACATATACACCTCTCTTTCGTTGAGCACACAACACAACTTTGCCTTGGGGATCCAACATGTAACCCAGGTGCTCATCAAAATTAACCTTGTAGCCAGCATCACACAGTTGACTTATGCTAACAAGATTATGTTTTAGCCCAACCACATAAGCTACCCTTTTAAACACTGCAACACCAGCTTGAAGAGTTCCATATCCTTCTGTGGATCCCTGTACATTGTCACCAAAGGTGACTTTTGGCCCTCTTTTAGGCCTGAGCTCACTCAGCTGGTCCTTGCAACCTGTCATGTGTCCTGAGCAGCCACTGTCCAAGTACTAAACCCGGGATGGTTGTTTGTCCTGCAGAGTGTCAAAAGGAAAATATTAGTTACTTTTAGGGGAACTCATCATAGGGATGAGTTCTCCTACTTCATCAACGTTTGTTGATGGGCTAGCGATTTCCACACTAATATTTGCTATTGGAATGGTATCATTCTGGATACCACTTTCATTGACTAAGTTACTTCCAACACTGCTTGTTTTAGCAATGATGGAACTAGCAGAGTCAACAGGCCTCATGACCTCAGTTTCAGGACAGTTTTGCCATGTGTGTCTTCTTCCCACATTTATAGCATTTTCTCTTTTTAGCCTTTTTGGAAGAAGAACTTTCAGAAACGTATTCTGAATTGTTTTTGTTAATTCTGTCAGCAGGTTTAGCAAACTTATTACTATGCTTAGATGAATCAACAGTTTGGGTGGAGGGCACAATAGCAACAACTTTGCGTGTTTCTTCTTTCCTCTTTTTGGGAGGACAGATGTCAAATACTGGAAGCTTAATTTATTTTAGACCTTCCACAGTTTTGGAAAAACTTATTCCCAAATTTCTCAGGTTGAGCAATGGCTTTGCCTTTTCCCTTACTGATATGTGATTGATGCTGCCTATCAACATAATCACTGCTTCTGGTTTTGAAAGACTTATTTTCATTTATAACCAGTTTTCCACTATGATTTAAAAACTTATTTGAAATCACAGAAGATTTGCTTTCAACATGAGACTTACCCTTGTTGAAAGCAGGCTGCTTACCTTTTGAAAACTTATTTTCAAAATGTTTAGCATCAAAAGGATTAACATGTCTCTTACCATCAGCTTTGGACCCAGAGCATGTTTTGTCAACAGGTTTAGTGTCCACGGCTGCAGTTTAAGAATGTTTTCCTTTCTTCTACTTGTGTGAATCAGCAGAGCACTTAGCAGGCTGATTTGATGGAGAACACATTCCATCACCAGCTTTGGGGGCTTTTTCACACAAGCTGTCAGTATTTTGAGGCCTGACAAACCTGTTTGTTGAGACTAGCTTTCCATTTACTTTCTGGATGAAAGTGCTGGGAAGCTCACCAAGAGTGGATAAGTCATCTTTCAGATTGTTAATCTCAACCATAGAAGCTGCTTTGTCAAGATCCCCTCCAAGATAGGCTTGGATTTGTGTAGGGATCTGTTGACTGATACAATGGCTGACTTTTTGTGCAGATTGGCACCAAGAGTCAACTATCTTTTGAAGTTTTGCATGTTTTACATCTGTCTCTCTCTTTTCTTCCAGTAAAATGGAGTTGATGTGTTTTAGTTTACCAAGCTCAGTTTCCAACTTATGGAAGCTGTCCAGTTTACTGGATTTTGTGTCAAGATCATTTTTAAGCCTAGAGATTTTAGACAGTAAAACATTTTGCTTCTCACCAGCAGCTTTTAAATCAACAAGCATATATTCAAACATGTTTACTTTTTCTTCAGAACTGTAAGCCATAAAGTTTTGTACCTTGTACATCATTGTGGGGTTCCAGTTCTCTAAGCTGCTGAAGGCTTCAGCTTCAGCCAAATCCTGTTTGAAGTTGCTTGTTGATGGGACGTCAGGGTTGGCCATCAGACAGTTGTTGTCTTCTTCATCTGAAGATCAATTGGACTCCTCCCAATCACATGTCTCAGCCATGAGCCCATTTTGCTTGTTGGAACCCACTGAGTTTTCCAACTTTTTCAGCTTAGCCATGGCCATAAGGTACTTTACCCTGTAGCCATCGTCCCTGTTAGTCTTGAATGGTTTGGATGACTGACCAACAGCTTTTGACACACAGTCAGCAGCTATATGGCCAGTCTTGCCACATTTGAAGCACTCAGCCTTAGATTTATCAAATGCCTTCTTTTTGACAGCATTTGAGTTCCCCTGCAGCATTTTTCTTCCAAACCTTTTCCTGTTAAATCTTTTGACAAGCATTGCAATCATTTGCTCATCATCAAGTTCAGCAAGATCTGCACTGTCTTCCTCATCATACATTTCCACTCTTTCATCATCAGCCTGTTGATCAGGTTGTGTGAACACATCACATACCTGCCCAACAGGTTGTCTCACGCCGGCCATTAAGGCAGCACCTCTCTTGGACATTTCCAAGGCATTTTTCTTCTGCTGCCTTGACTGCTCATCATTTAGTAAGGATCCATATAAGTTTACAAGATCCATACCTTTGATGGTACCTGAATTTCTCAAGATGGTAGAAAAGTAGTTCCACTCTTCAGGCCAGATGTCCAAGAACTTGTTCACCAGAGTCAGGCTGTCCTTTGTGATCCCAACAGCTTTGAGATCATTAACAAGAGCAGTAAACCTGGTGTAGGTTTCTGTGAGTGACTCCTTTGGTTTTGCAAAGAAGAGTTCATACTGTCTAACAAGATTGTTGATCCTGTTATCCAGTGTGATTGTGGGACCATCATAGACGGTACACAAAGTATCCCACATCTCCTTTGCAGTCTTCATATTCTCAACCTGTTTGAACACATCATCAGGCAGAGAGATGACCAGGTTATTCCTCGCTTTTTCATCCAGAGCAACCAGTCTTTTGTCTTCATCAGACCATTGAGCTTTGGCCTTCTCAAAGGTTCTGATTTCAGGAGCAGCTCCTACAACAACAGGAGTAATGGTAGTAACAGAAGTAGGCACATAGGGACGTTCCATTACTATCTCTGGTAGTTGTACATCCAGATTCTCTAAATAGAGCATCATTCTGCACTTCCAACCAGAGAAGTTCTGATGATTGAACTTGGGGGGTTTTGCCATTGACCCATTGTAATAGTACGAGTAGGAACTTGCAGCACTGTTGTCCATGGGAAGGTAGGGAGAATGAGAGATCTAGAGTTGACACACACTCTAACACGCTCTGATTCCAGTTCTAGGTCCCAAAAGGTTTCCCAAGTGTATAGTTCTAAGTTGTAGAGGGGGGGGGGGGGTGAATACAACTATTTAAAAATTTAACAATCTTTTCACAATGTTTGTGTATATTATTAACAAGTGTTATTTACAAACAAGCTTGACTACGAAAAGGTTCAAGCTGAGATGACAGATACAATAGTTGTTCAACTAATCTAAGACACACTCAGACTAGATACAATGACTACACTCACTTAGATGCACTCACTGATTTTATAAGACTCAGATGGACAGCTTAAACAAAGACAGCTTAGACACACTCTACTGTTTTATTTAAGCAGTCTTGCATGCAAGGAATAACACACTTCAATGCACGTTCTGATTTCACACTCTTGGCTTGGTCTCACAATCCTTAGAAGCTTCATTTTATACTCAAAAGGAGAATCTCAGTGAAGCTTCTTCACTGGACAAATGAGATAGTGGAAAGTCTTTCTCAAAAGACAAGACACCTTTCTGCACGTTCTGATAAAGTATATTTGTCTTCACATGGCAGAATCTTTGTCTTTTTCTTTTTGTCACTGTTGCATACGACTTTAACTAAAAGAGGAATGTCAACTTTGCATCTTTCATCTTTTGTTAAGGCCATTTTGATATAAGAAAAGGTCTGTCACCCTTTTCAGATATCTGTTTGTCTTCATGTAAACAGAACAGCGTGGGCAGTCTGTGCAGTTTTGTTTTCCACTTTGTCTTCGACTTGTAAATTGATCCTATAGCCAAAAACATTACATGATGACTTGGAAACATATTTCATAAAGTGTTTAACCTGTTCACAAAGAACAGGTTCTGTTCACAAAGAACAGACCACTTGTAAACTGTGCAAGCTGCTCAACAGAGTAGAGCAGCGTAGACAGTTTATGTCCAGCCGGTTCAGCAGAGAGAACAGCTTGGACAAACTGCCTTTGTTGCAACGAATGCAACAGGGTAAATAGCTTTGGGCTGATATTGCAAATCACTTTTCAGGATTCAGTAAGGCATAAACAGGCCTTAAATTATACCATCAAGTGCATCAAACAGGTTTGATTGAAAATCTCCCCCTAAGATGTAGAGCAGGTTTGACTGAGGCCTTTTCACTACTACATTTTGAAGCTAAGGCAACACTTTTGATGCAACACATTTAAAAACTGTTTCTTTTTTATTTAAGTTCGCTCTAAAGCAACACATTGACAAAAAGTGTTGCATATAATGATTTAATGCAACACTTTTTTTAAAGTGTTGCCATTTTTACTAAAAAAATGCAACATTTTTCTAAAGTGTTGCAATTTTAAATAAAAATTGCAACATTTGTTTAAAGTGTTGCATATTTCAATAAAAAATGCAACACATTTTTTGAGTGTTGCATTTGTAATGAAAAAAAAGCAACACATTTTTAAAGTGTTGCATTTATAATGAAAAAAATGCAACACATTTTAGAGTGTTGCATCTATAATGAAAAAAATGCAACACATTTTAAAAAAAAAACATTTTTTTGAGTGTTGCATTTATAATGAAAAAAATATGACGTGTTTTTAAGAGTTAATACTATTTTTTCTTGTTTTGTAATTTTAATTAAAAAATACACATAAAAGTTCAATGCCTGATTTCTTAGGATTCTGTTGGTCTTAGGATTAACCTATTAAAAAACGAATAACACCTAACTTTAGCTAGCTAAGTATTACTAGCCGGGTATGTTTGGATGTTCTTCTGTTATGTAAAAAAAGTGCTTCAATGAGTAAAATTACATAAATAATCCTTTTGGTATAACTTATTAATTTCGTCTCTGTCCCAAAGTAAATACATAAATAGTTACTAAAAATGAAAAGTTGTAACAATTTGTTCCACCATTTATAAAAGTATTTTGATGAACATTTAAAATTTGAATTTGTTTAATTGTTTATTTTTTGTATAATAATAATAATAATAATAAATAATAATTATTATTATAATAAAAAAATATCCCCACCCAACAAATCAGTTCATATATGACATATTTTTAAGGGATAATTGCGCAAAATACGTTCAATTTGTCAGGTTTTTGTGATTAAAACCCCAAACCATTTTTCGTTGTATAGAAAACCCCGAACTAACTAAAAATCAGTAAATCAAGGTTTTATTAATGGTTAACCGGTTAAAACCAGTTATTAATCTTACGTGGACCGATAAATAACCTACGTAGGATTAATAACCGGTTTCAACGGGTTACTCGTTGATAAAACCTTGATTTACTGATTTTTAGTTAGTTTGGGGTTTTCTATGCAACGAAAAATGGTTTGGGGTTTTAATCACAAAAATTGACAAGTTGACGGTTTTTTGCGTAATTATCCCTATTTTTAAGCGTTGACTATACTATTTTTTCTTGTTTTGTAATTTTGATTAAAAAATACAGTTCAAACTCACCTCCTTATTTCTTTCTTCCGCTCTTGTTCCCTTCCCAAAATTTCATTTCCCGCTCCCCCAATTCCTCTCTCACAACAATGTAAATGCTAGTAACCCTAGAAAGAAAACACATTGTATTTCCCAACCATCTCCTCTCATACAGGTAACAGGTGTGTATCCATCTATGTAGTCTCTGGTCTCTTAACTCTCTGAGGTGGAACCCTAGCGACCCTGTACCGCTCCCCCACTGTGCGCTCGCCTTTGCTCACCAATCCCTCAGTCTAACCCACTTGTTGTTGATCGACCATAGTTATCGAAACAACTCAGTAGGTCAATCTGCCGCTCACAAAGGTATGGTTCGATTTCATCCATATTATTACGAGTTTCTTGATTTTATGTCATTCATGGTTCTGATTCTTTATCCTCACATGGCTTGATCAAATAACACATAATTCTTGTTTCGTAAGGCTATGGTTTTGATTCTTAAATAGCCTTTGATTCTACCTGATTATTGCATATCGACCACTACCAATCGATAGGACTTGCAATCTCGTTCCTGGACAGCAGAGTAAATTAGGGTATTTTGGGTTTATTGTATTTTGTATGATAAATTAACCTTTACATGAATTTATGATTCTGAGATTTAACTGTGTATTTGTATTACTGGTGCCAGGCAAAAGAAGCTGCTCAATTTAATAAGACCAATGGCTCGTAAACTTGGAATATGCTATGGAATTTAGCTCACATATGGTATATTCTTTCTGTTCTTCACGTTTAAAGATTTCCTTCGTGTAGTTGAATTTTCTCCCTCTCTCATATTGACCTAACAGTGGGTGATGCAAGAATGGTTAATGTCATTCTCAAGAGGTTTGATTTGCTTTATTGTTCGTGTTTCATTTCTGGCATTCATTGTTGGGGTAAGTCCATCTATATATCCTCTACTTTGGTATTGTAAATGTAGTTCTGAAACAACTGATAAATTTGTTTGCTATATACCGCTTGACAATGATTCTTGAACTTCTAATTTTGGGTTAAAGTTCTGAAACACTTGATAATTTTGTTTGCTATATATTGGGTTAAAGTTTGTTGCTTGGCCATATAATTTGATTCATTACAACTGAACTTGACCTATTAAGATCCATTACATTACAAATATGGAATTTCTAATTTGTTTGTTTAAGTGTTATTGAAACTTGGCTACTGCTAAGTAGTTATAAATTCATTGAGTATTGTCTATTGCAATAAACTCTCTCTTATGTTTGATTAAGTGTTATTGAATCTTTGCTATTCATAGATACATGTTAATGTATTTTCTGGTGCATTTTTTTTTTTGTTTTTGTAGTTGTTTGTTCTAAAAATTCTTCTGTTCTTGTGCAACCGATGTAATCGTATAAAATGCATCTATGGTTCCTCTTTTTTAGACTGTTTTTAATTAGCTATATTTGTTGGAAACGTGCCTTTTGTTTGCTACTGGACATTGGCATACATGTAGGATGACGTCTTGCTGGATTTAAGAATCCTATGGTTTTTTCGTACCGGTCTTTAAATTCAGCACCAGTACCACAAGACCGCCGAATTGTGTCATTGGAGGCATAGGAGTTCCCTTAAGCCAAATACATATAGAATCAATGGGAAGTGTTTTAGGAGTCTGTATGTACATATCTTATGTCTGAACTTATGCAACATTCCAAGGATTTCCCTCACAAAATGGTTGTTGTTCCTTATTTCACAACCCGCAATTTTTCATTCTAAGCTAAGTATTACCATAGATTAGTGTTGATTTAAATGGCTAAATGTGTGTTGAATTCATTGCTAGATGTTTATGGATTAATATGCAAGGTTTTGGAGTCCATTTGTTGCTTAAATTGAGGCTGAAAAGGTGCCTTTGCAGCACCAAAAACTCCATGAAAACTGTTGCATTTTTGGACCGCACAACAATGCAGCTGCTGTTATGGATGCTTTCGATGCTGCAATTCCATCGTTTAAGCCTTGACTCACACATATTATGGACTCATAAACTTGCACATAAATTCCTAAAACATTTCCTAATGATTCAACACACATTTAGCCATTAAAACCATCATAAAACTTGGATTTTACTAGGAACGAAATGGCAAAATGTGAGCTGTGAACCGGTGGACAGCAACCTGCTTTTGGTTAATTGATCACAATTAAGTGGCCATTGGCTAAACTTAATTCGTCTTAAGGTCTACAACATACTTAGCCTTGGTCCATGTTCAAAGTCCTTTGGATGTAAGCTTATATAAAGTAATTGCACGGGATCGTATAATCAAAGTCCTTTGTTGTTCGATATGTATTATTAATCCTTTCCTTTTTTATTAGCATTAGTGATTGACTCGCTGAATGTCTGTTCTAATGAATACACCTGATTGACGTTGGTTCTGCAGGAGATTCAACAAATTTCTATTCTTGGGTTATGAAAGGATTCGAGCACTGATGTAACACTCTCTATTCTCAGGTAATTCTAAACTTTAAATATGGTTAAAATACTTAAATAGAGTTTTCAAAATTGATGAAGTTAACAAAAAGTCTCATATTTGGCTTTTAAAAGTCAAATAATGAATAAATGAGACTTTAATATACCAAATCACGAAATAGCAATAAATGATGAAATATTTATATAAGTTTGATGTCTTTAAAGGATTTAGGATGTGTTGCAAAAAGAATCATCGAAATCCGACATCACATGAAAGTTCATTGCTATTTTAAACAAACTTTTGGTACTTTAATGCCCAAAAGTATGAAATATCAATGAATGATGAAATATGTTTATATATTTGGTGTTTTCTAAGGATTTTAGACTTGTTACAAAAAGTACCGTTGAAATTGGACGTCAAACGAAAGTTTTTTGTTATTTTATGCAAAGAATTGTAGTTTAACGAGTAAAAATACAAATTTAATGTGGGAAGTGTAATATTTTTATAGATATGCTGTTTTTAGAAGATTTTTAAGGTGTTGTGAAAGTTTCATCGAAATCTGACTTAATTTGAAAGTTTGTTGCCATATTATGCAGTTTCATGAAAGTTGATTGCTATTTTGGGCAGATTTCTTGTGAAGGTGATTGACAGAAGGAGAGTTGTGCATGATAAGCGTTGATTTCGTATGGAAGAAATTACAAGAAGAGGAATTGAATACGCATTCCTAAGATTGTAATTTACTTTTTTGTTGTATCGCTTATATATTTGATGAACCTTATTTTAGTTGTAGACGTTTATGTACTTGAAATACTTTTTGATCGATATGTTATGAAATGATATTATTTTTGTTAAATTGAATTGTAAGTTGAAAAACTATCACGAAGCAATTAAATAAATATTTGTATTTGCATTAAATTTAAAAAATAATGAATGTGTTTCTTTTGTCTAGAATATATTGCATTTATGTAATTTAAAATAATAATAGAGTGTTGCAATAGATTGATAATGGTGTTGCATTTACATAATGACAACATTTGATAAGTGTTGCTATAAGTTGGTAACAATAAATTAAAAGTGTTGCTTTAGAGTATAAAAAGTGTTGCATTTATAAAAAATGGCAACACATTAAAAAGTGTTGCTTTAGAATATAAAAAGTGTTGCATTTAAAAAGTGTTACAGTTATAAAATAATGGCAACACTTTTGAAAAGTGTTGCATTATCTAGTGAAAGTGTCGCTTTAGATCTAAGGCGACGTTGGCTAAGGTGGCACTACATAAAGTGCCGCATAGGCCTATAGCAACAGTTTTAAGGCCTAACACAACACTTTTCCCATGTTGCTTTAGGTTCATTTTGTTGTAGTGTTTTGTGCCTAACATTCCCCTACTCTGTAATGTGTATACTTGCTTATGTGTTATTATATGCTTGCTTGATCTTCTATGAAATGTGGATTCAGAGTTAATGTTATGATTTATTTGATCATTAGAATTGCATGTCGAAGTAATATGTACATGATACATGACATGCATTTATATATATATATATATATATATATATATATATATATATATATATATATATATATATATATATGTGTGTGTGTGTGTGTGTGTGTGTGTGTGTGTGTGGATACAAGGACGGATAAGGGATTAATGCTTGGTGGTAGGAGTTCGTAAGCACGACCATTAGATAATCCGGCTTGACTTCGTGAAAGATTGGAGTGCCGGATTGGCCATGTGATCTCGCTTGACTTCCATGGATGGGGCATGACACTCATATTCTCGCTTGACTTCATGAAAGACCGAGCGCGAGATTCTCTATGACTTAGGCCTACTTGACTCTGTGAAAGACCGGAGCGTGGTCCACCACATTGACTTTGGGAAAGACCGGTACGTGGACTGGAAGTCACATCATGCATGCATCTTATATATCGTCAATGATTTGTAATGACTTCCATGTTATTGATTATTTATGTCTCACTTTGAATATTATGTCTGTAATAGGATTACTCACTAGGCTTCGGCTTACCCCATGTGGGGACTCATTTTTACCAGACATGGTTCATACGTCATAATGTTCAATCGGATGCTGGTTTACCATAGGTCCCGACGTTACATGATATGAGTTATTATACGAGAGTTCATTCAAAGGGAAACTCAATTCCTTCAAATTCCAACATACAAGCTCGAAACATGTCTTCGAGGGTATGAATTGTTCTTTAACCTTGGTCATCTGTCCGCAAATGAAAGGTAGTTCTAATGTAACTTCTGTATCCAATTCCGTTTGCAGATTTTGCCAGAATCAAGGTATGAGTCGAGAATCTCTATCAGACACCACTTTGAATGGTACATCATGTCTGACTACAATATCATCTATATAAATTTGTGCACAACGGTCCATCGAATAAATTTCTTAAACATGAATGAAATGCGTGCTCTTAGTGAGCCTGTCAATAACAACTCAAATCGAATCATGTTGTCGCTAAGTTATCTGAAGTATATTCACAAAGTTCATGATTATATGTTCACTTTTCCAATCAGAAATACTAAAATGTTACAACTTCTAGACAATCTATGATATTGAGCTTTAGCTTGCAATCATGTTAGACATTTCTCTACATTAGCCTCAATATCTTTATTAAGTCCAGGCCACCAATAATCTTGCACCATGTTACAATATATCTTGGTACTACCAGAGTACACTATTAAACAAAAATTATATGAGCTTCGGCCAACACTTCATTGCATAAGCTTCCATTCTTATTGGTCCAAATCCTTGAATCAAATAAGCAACCAATTCGACTTTCCAGAGATACACGATCCCTATATCTCATCATTCATTGATACTTATGGAATTTACCAGTTTAATACTCAATCTAATATCTTGCTAATTTCTTAAATTCAACATTCTTTACCAGCACTCATGCGTTTGCATAACATGAATTTTCAGAATATGACTTACAATTAAGCATATGTGCTTACCAATGCGGTAAAGTATCTCACAATCAGAATCGTTCATGAGATCTATGGTTCTCTATTGTGTTAGTGCATCCTGTGTGACGATAGCAGTCTAAGTATAGATGATATTTTGTAATAGTCAATTTGTCGTAATTGCATATTAATACATACTTGTTATATGTTTGTTATATGTTTGATATTGATTGTATATATGTTTGAACTTGGTTGTAAATGATGTTTTACAATAAGTTCAGACATAAGTTTAAAGATAAGTTCAAACATAAGTTCAAAGGTAAGTTCAAACATAAGTTTTAGAACAAGTTCAAAGACAAGTTCTAGAATAAGTTCAAAGGCCTGATTCGAACTTATGGTGGACAAGTTCGTGGGCTTGGGCCTTCTCGAACTTGTCCATGGCAAGTTCGAATTTGAGGGTTATAATTAAGTGTTAACAGTTTTGATTAATGACTTTTACAGAATTAAGGCTTAGGGCTATTACGAATTTGCAGAGGCGTTTTGTGTGTTCTTGGAGAGAATCACGTGTCGGGGCGTTCTAGTTTGCGTCTATCATCGTGTGTGTCTCCGTGTTCCGTGTGCGTGATCATTCCGTCAAACCCCTAACGATGGATTCTGCACTCGTTGGACGGCGTCGCGTCAAGATTGCATCCGTAGGGAGGTAACCTTACAAGTGGTATCAGAGCCTAAAGGGTGTTCATCGTGTTCATATTCAACATTCTTGGTTTCTTGGCGTTTTGGACGGGAAAATCAGATTGGTAATCTGATTTTCGAGTTATACAAGCAAGGTAACAGAGAAAAGTTCACTTGGGTTCACTTTTTCAGTCGAAATCAGTATTTTTGGTCTTAAAAATATTGGTTTAATCTGAAAACTTGAAAAAAAACGAACTTTTGGCCGTTTCTCGAACTTGCGGCGCTCAAACATAGGGGGTATTAGGGTTTATTCGAATTTGTCAGAAAATTCAAACTTGTTAGAAAATACGCTCCTCACGAACTTGATTTAGGTTTCTTTCGAATTTGGCATAGATTCGAACTTGCTAGCATTCGAATCTATCAGATCTCGAACTTGTCAGAAACCTCGAACTTGTCAGACCTTCGAATTTGTGGATTTCGAACCTAATCAATTTCGAATTTAATTTCGAACGAATTTAATATTAAACTAGTTAGAACTTACCTAAGTTCGTAAGGTTTAATTTTAAATTAATTTTAAATTAAGTTACCTAAGTTCGAATACAAAAAGTTTAGAAAGGATGACTAGTTTGCAAAAGTTTATCGAAATGGACCACGAGGTTGGCAAGGCAAATTCTCCGCCAAAACTGATGAGGCTGGAAGACTACTACTGGTGGAAGGATAGGTTTGCTGACTTTGGGCGTCTCAACAACATGCGAATGAGGATATGTATCGATGAGGGATACATTCCACCTACTCAGGAGTTTGAGGGCCGTCAGAGAGTCTTGACATATCAAAAGATGAAGGATGATGACAAGAAACTGTGTGAGACCGAGAACAGAGCCTTTTCCATCATTCGCATGGCACTACCTCAGAAGATTCTACACACCTTCAGGAATCATCATACAGCTAAAGAGCTATGGGATGCACTCGAGAAATGTTGTGAGGGAAATCCGAGGGTTCGAAAAGGAAGGACCGAGATGCTGAAACAGCAGTTCGCAATTTTCAAAGCATTGAAAAACGAAAAGCTGGATGAGACAATCACAAGGTTCTACCATTTATTGACAGAGCTAGATAATCACGATGTCGAGTATCTTGAAATTAAAAAGATAGAGAAACTTCTTGATGCTTTACCGGCAAAGTGAGAAATGTACACAACGCTTATAAAGCATGATGAAGAAAAATTCAAAACTCTTACACTCGAAGGAATTATTGGTACGCTGAGGGCTTACAATTTTCAGTTACTTAAGAAAGAGATGAAAATTGATCGAGTCCAAGATCCAGAGATGTATTTTGGAAAGTCAAAACCTTCTGTCGCGAGTGAACTGAAAACAGCTACAGCTTTCTTCACGGGTGAAGCGTCTATTCTAGTGGACGTAGAAGGAACAAGCAGTCGGGCATTCTTAGGGTATTCTAAACCGGAAGATAAACCGACACACTCAGCATCTACTTCTCAACAGTACACAAAGATGCCTATGAGTGCACAATCAGCCGAAACTCATCTGAATCTTTTGGCTTCGTTTGTTGCAGCATATGGAAATTGTGTACAAGGAAAAATTAACGATCCTGCATTATGGGAAGAGGACTATGATCAGGGGGATCCTGATGATATGGAAGTAATGGATCTTCAATGGCAACTGGCCATGGTGACTCAGCGAGTCAAAAGGTTCATGAAGAGGACAGGCAGAAATATGAATGTTTGAAATAGTAAAATTGGGTTAGACAAATCCAAGTTCAAGTGTTATAACTGCCAAGGATTAGGTCATTTTGCACGAGAATGTCAACGACCCAAAGTTGAAAACTATCAGAATCAATCTCAAGGAAGATATCAGTCTGGTAGTTCAGTAATCAAGCGAACATCGCGGGTTTGTTAACAAACGTATCATCAGATAAACAGCTTGATGGGACGTATTATTGGAGTTCACATCCTGAGTCTAATGCTAGAGCCTTCATGGCTGAAGTGACTGAGACTGAGGATGACGGAGCAGAGGAAGTCACAGAGGACAATTAACAGAGTGATACAAGTCCTGTGTTGGTGGAGAAGTCAGACAATCAGATCATTCTGGAGTTTGCCGCACAAATGGCGAACGTGGAATCAGATCACAAAAAGGTAATTCTGAACTTTTCTACATTCCGTGATGTATGTGTTTTATGTGTAACTTCAAATGATAGATTGAATTTAGTTCTAGAAACACATAACAATTTAACTGCTCAAATAGAATCCTTTAAATCAGATAATGCTAGTCTCCTAGATATTAAAGAAGATATTAGGAATAAGCTGAAAGCAGATGCTCAAGATGTTGTTGTTTTAAAAGACAAATTAAGTGAGCAATGTGTTAGGATAGAACTGATGTATGAGCATGTTGAGGCTTTAACCAAAGAACGTACGATTAAGGAGGTCGAGCTATCTGAATCAAGAGTTAAAGTTGCAGAGGTAAATAGTAAGTTAGAAAAGTTTAGGAACTCTTCATTAAATCTAGGGAAAATCTTAGATGCTCAACGTCAATCTAAGAAACCTGTAGGTTTAGGTTATCAAGAGAGTCGTCCACCTTTCAACGATAATTATGTGCCTTAGCCTCAGGATAAAACTGATAAACCAGTCGAGTCAGAGGTAGTAGCTGAAACTGTATATGAATCTGATAAGGATAAATCAACTAAAGTGACTAATAATAACGCTACGATTAAGAAAGTCAAGTTTGTGCAGTCTTCTAGTGACAGAATTCTAGGAGAAGCTAAGCCTGAAGTTAATAATCAGAAAGAGGAAGTAGTCACGGTAGTTGAGAAGAAAGAGAGTGACACTAGTGAGACACCAAAATCAAAGGGCACAATACACAAAGTGTATGAGACGCTATCAACTCATCTTTTAGACAACGGGTTTGAAAGAGGGAGAATTGATAGTACATTATTCGTGAAAAGGAAGGGAGAAGATTTTATCTTGGTACAAGTGTACGTTGATGACATCATTTTCGGGTCATCCAACGAACCGATGTGCAAAGATTTTGAAAAGGTTATGAAGTCAATGTTTGAGATGAGTGCTATGGGAGAGCTGAACTTCTTTCTGGGTTTGCAAGTTGAACAGAGGAAGGAGGGCATGTTTATCCATCAGACGAAGTATGTCTACAATATTCTGGAGCGCTTTTGGATGGAAGGAACAAAGCTGACTGCTCATTTTAGTACTCCGATTCAAGTGAATCACAATCTCGGACCGGGTACAGAAAGTGATACTGATGTGGATCCGACTCTATATCGGGCCATGATCGGGTCACTCATGTTTTTAACTACTTCTAGACCTGATATTATGTTTGATGTGTGTATTTGTGCTAGATTTCAAGCTAATCCGAAAGAAATGCATATGAAAGCTGTGAAGCGGCATCTGAGATACCTCAAGTCGAAACCGAAGCTGGGACTTTGGTATCACGCTGATGGTGATCAGGAATTGGAAGCATACACAGATTCAGATTATGGAGGTTGCAGCTTGAACCAGAAGTCAACAACTAGGGGTTGTCAGTTCCTTGGAGGGAGGCTCGTATCCTGACAATGCAAGAAACAGACTTTGGTACCCGTGTCAACGTGCGAGGCCGAATATGTAGCTGCTGGTAGTTGCTGTTCACAGGTTTTGTGGATACAACAACAATTGTGGGATTACGGTTTGACTTACACTCATACTCCCATTAGGGTACATAATCAATCTACAATTGCTATAACTAATAATCCAGTTAAACACAGTAAAACAAAGCACATAGACATAAGACATCATTTCATACGTGATTGTGCTGAAAAGAACTTAATTAAACTGGTAAAAGTGGCAACGGAAGAAAATAATGCAGATTTATTCACTAAAGCATTTGATAAGTCACGCTTTGAGTTGTTGGTTCTACTAAAAATGGTATGCGTAATCCAGAGTAACTTGATCTTAGTATATCTTTCTTTCTTTTTATAGTAAGGTAGCGTTTAAGTATAATTTATTTTCTATAATAGTAAATTAGTAGGTTAGTTTATTAGCTTATCTTAAAAATGAAAAACAAAAGAAAAAAGAGAGAAAACCATAGAAAGTTCAAAAAAAGAGAATATTAGAAAATTGAGTTTAGTCTTAAAGACATAGGTTCAAAGTGACGAAAATTAGCACAGTTGAAACAATCTCTAAGTGTTAAGCATTCACACATAATGCACCTTAAAACTCTAAGTGATATACACTCTCTCGTTTGATGTGTTGGTAGGCATAATACACAAAGGAAATCTCAAGAGCTAATAAAATATTCAAGAAAAAGTCATATGTGTAACTAACTTAGATGTATGACCAAATGGTCATAATTTCTATGTTAGAGACATACAGACAATGATTCTAAATGAGGTATGCAAATTTTCTGGGGGATGAATAGCAACATCAAATACATCTTAAAGAAAAGAAAAGAAAAGAAAAATTTTGATAAAGAAAAGGGAGTCAAAACAAGTCACTTTGTTGTACGTAAGTACAGACCTGTCACCTCCGTTTTGACTCGAGTTAGCAAGATAAGTCGCTTTGTTGTATGTAAGTACAGACCTGTCACCGTTGTCTTGTTAACTTTAAATAAACTTTAAGACAAACTAAGACACTCTGTTGTATGTAAATACAGAACTGTGTCCGATGTTTGCCTTTTAAAGAAAATTTACAATACCGATAAGTTATTGTGTGTCTGCCTTGATCATAGAAGTATGTCTAAGAATGGGACACGTAAGGTAATTTCTTGATAAATAAAAAGGCCAAGAGATATTCCAAAGTGTAAAATGTTTAAAGGGAAAATCATACCGACAATCGACTTGGAATGTATATCACGAAAAACAATCAAAGGAATCAAAAGTTCCTAAGTGTGAAAGTGTAATACTGAAAGTGCGTTTGACATTGCTATCTGATTGAACCTTCTTTGACTTTCTCGCAAAAATATTCTGTTAGTTTAGGTCGTAAAGTTTGTAAAAGTATTTTTGAGTAGCTTAAGTTTAAATTTTATTCAAACTTTCTTTTACTTTATTTTTATTTTATTTTATTTTATTCCCTAAGTAGGAAAAAGGTCAAAGTTACTAGGATGCATTGTTGGTTGGATAAACAACTGTTGTGTGAAAATCTGTTGCTTGGTGTGAATGATTTTGCAAGGTTTGTAAAATTCCGTTACACGAAAAAGTTGAAAAAGTTGAATTTTATTCAAGAATTTTCAAAATTTTCACTTAAGTTCGAAATTCTGACAAATTCGAACTTAACTTCGAATTTGTCAGGAAGTTCGAACTTATTCTAAGTTTGAAGGTAGTTGGTATAAATAGGTCAACAGTACTTCATTTAAGACACCTACCCTCGAATTTCTTCATTCGAACTTGTCTTCCGGCGATCTAGAACTTGTCTTCGAACTTGCCGTCAATCGAATTTCCTCCTATTCCTCGAAGTTTTTATTTCATTTCTCGAACATACACATATACTTAGGTATAGTGACCATTATTATACAAAGTATGTGTAGTTTAGGACATTATTGTGACAAAAATCGAGTCTATTTGATGATTATTTGAGTTGAAACTATGTGGTTTAAAATCACAAGTTTTGACCGATAAAAGTTCAAATAAATCATATATAACTTCGATTAGAACCCAATAGGACTAGATTATACTGTTTTTTAAGTCAAATGGGGTTGAAATCTTGGTTTTCAGTTTGAAAGTGACCGACTTCGAACATGTTCCTCATGTTCGAAGTTGTCAAAAAGTTCGAACTTGTCAGAAAGTTCGAACTTGTTGAAATATCTACAAGTTCGAAGTCAGTCAAGTTCGAACATATTCCTCGAATTTATTTAAATTCGACTGGTTTTATAATAACTTCGAACTTGTATAAGTTCAAATGTGTTGGACTTCGAACTTATCCAAGTTCAACGTTATGCAAATTCGAAATAAACAAGTTTAATTTTATTTTTTAATTACTAATGTTGCTTGTTGTTTCTGTGTGCAGATATGGGTGATCAGGCATTTTATAATAAACATAACATGGTTATGTTCGTGGATCGTGAATTGCCTGAAGCGCAGCCGTATCGTCTCCCGAGTCTCCTATGCTCTCACTCACAATCTTCAGATTATACTGACCTATGTGCGACAGTTTTGGGAGCATCTACAAGTGGATTGCTCGGTTACACCTGCTGTTCTAAGAACAAGAGTGGGTGGACAGCCAATCGTTTTTTCGGCTGATATGTTGAGACAGATCCTACAGCTGGGATCTAAAGACCAAGAAGCAGGGCAAATAGATTTTCCACTACCTATCAGGCAAGCGGCGTTTTGAGAATGGGATATGCCCAAGACATAACGAAGGCTTCGTATGTGAAGAGTGGCTTGATTGGCCAATGGTGTTACCTTGTACACGTCATTATGGTATGTTTTGCGCCAAAGAAGGAGGGATTTGACAAGATGGTGTCTAAACTGTAATCGGCGTTGATTGCCTTGGTGTACAACAAGCGCTTGAGTTCTGTGAGATGTTTTTTGGGGAGTTTGTGCACCAGATCACAGCTCCGGTGAGGGAAAGATTATTGATGTACCCTCGTTTTGCTATGATGATCATTCGTCATTTTTTGCCGAATTTGCCACCACTTCCAGATCTAAGTGGCGTGGCCTTGATCGATAAAAGGATTTTTGCTGACTGCCAAACCCACAATGCGAGAAGAGCTGAGCAGGTCAGGCCCCAAATGGCACCTCTATTCGGGGCCGTTATTGATCCTGATTTTGTAGCCCCAGAGGGTGAAAATTGGACATGTGAAGTCCCGCAGCAGCACCAACAACAACAGCAGCCACAAAAACAACAGCAACAGCCACAACAGCGTCAAAGGCAAAGAGCTCCAGCTAGAAGAGCTCCGGTTGCCAGACCCACTCCTCGCCCACAACCAGCTTCGGAAACTGCTGGGCCATCTAGTTCAGCTCCACAGTATTACAAGCGGGAACAAACTCTGGAAGAGATTTGGGCTCAAGGAACTGCTGCCGAGCAAGATATTGCTGCATAATTAGTTCAAGACATCTTGGAGCCTCCGGCTGAGTTCAATAATATTTTTAGAGAGATTGATGAATAGAAGCCATCTGAAGCTGAGTTTATGGACACAGAAGTCCAGGGCGAAGAAGAAGGAGAAAGAGTACAGACTGAGGCTGAGGGTCACGTAGAGACCGCCTCCGAGTCTGACTCCGAGTCTAGTTCTGAGGAGATAGAGGCTGCTGATCCGGCTGTCACAATTGGCAGATATGGATCGAGATTAGTGGTCAGTAGAAGGAAAATGACAAGGCCAGCCGGTAGGGATGCAGAGGCAGAAGACTCGGATTTGAAGAAGAAGAGGAAGTTCCACTCGTACCTAGGCATAGGGCGAGGAGGCATAGATTTATGCAGGGAGCTCCATCCACTTCAGCTCCTCAGACAATGTTTCCGGCTGCTACATCAACTTCAACAACAACTCCAACTACATCCGCCTTCATTCCATCAACTTCGACTTCTTACACAGACAATCAGCGATTCACTGAGCTGAAAGGAAAAGTGGACTTCCAAACAGTCCAAATTTATCAATTGTCCACAGCTGTGAAAGAGCTAAAACAACATAATGCCAGACTTGATCAAGAGAATGTCGAGTTAAGAACAACTGTGGCTGATCAACAGTCTGAGCTGAAGACGATGAAGACTCTCCTGGAGCAATTATTGAAAAATCTGCAAACTCAGGGGGAGAGTAGCTGCAAGGAAGATCAGCTGAAAGTGAGAAGAGACGATGACGAAGGCAATGATCCAGATGCTCAAAGAGATGGTGAGCTAGCAGATCTTTCCCAAGAGACTGCTCAGCAAGCACAAATTCAGGGGGAGCCTAGTTAGTCTGGTATGGGAGAAGGAGGTGAATGTGAAGCTTCAAAGACTGTTGAACATGAAATGATTGAAGCCTTGATGGACCTTGATGATGAAGACGATTTTGGTTTTGATCAAGAAGACTTGGAAGAAGGGGAATTTATTCCAAAGACGTGGTGGATTGGAAGTCAGATGATGAGGTTGTGGAAGATGAGGATGACGATGTAGATGAAGTTGTTATCCCAAAGCAGCCTATCACCGAACAGTATATACATAATGATCAGAATGTGATAGATCTGGTTGAGCTTAACTTAGCATATATGGATGAATCGGAATCTGAAATAGCTGAAAAAGAACAAACAAGAGAAGAAATGATAAAGCTATGGTTCAGGAAGGAGGAGAAGAAGACAGACCTGGCAGTAAAGAAAAGAATGAGACTGCCAAGTCCAGGAAATCTCTCAGGAGGAATTCTAAGCTGGTTCTTTGATAGGGAACTGCTGCTATTCGTGCTTAAAAGAAGAGACGGGCTTCAGTATTTAAGGAGAACCTTGAAGGTTTTTAATACACTACCCAAACGCGAAGTAATGGAATTGGCCTGGAAAGAGCTTATCAACTTGGGAGATGACCCCTACGCTGAAGTTATAGCTAAAATCATCAAAAAGGAGGGGAGGTCTGGTAAGTTTGAAAGGATAAAGCCGAGGTCAGGCAAAAGAATTGAAGATGAGTCGAGAATGGAATCCCTACACTGGCAAACCTTGGGCTAGAATGGTCTACAAGCCAGTCAGATATCTGAAGAAAGTGCCGATGAAGTCAATGCCACAGGATGTACTTAGCAACATGAAGTGGTGGTATGTGGACAATGAGACGGCTGAAGCAGTGATGGAGGATCTGGATGAAAAGACTATGTTGAAAGTATACGATCCACTACATCTGATCAACTTATCCAAGGACGACCTGAGAAAGCTTCATGATCAGCCGATTTTCTTTCACGAAGGCTGGAGATCAGAAGGCAGGAAGTTCCAGAAGGTGGTAAGGGTTTGCATAGAGCAGGGATTATATGCTGGTAGTAGTTTGTATAGTTCTAGTACTTAGACACAATATATATAGTTAGAAGCTATCGTCAAGGGGGAGTCTGTTAGTGCATCCTGTGTGACGATAGCAGTCTAAGTATAGATGATATTTTGTAATAGTCAATTTGTTCGTAATTGCATATTAATACATACTTGTTATATGTTTCTTATATGTTTGATATATGCTTGATATTGATTGTATATATGTTTAAACTTGGTTGTAAATGATGTTTTACAATAAGTTCAAACATAAGTTCAAAGATAAGTTCAAACATAAGTTCAAAGGTAAGTTCAAACATAAGTTCTAGAACAAGTTCAAAGACAAGTTCTAGAATAAGTTCAAAGGCGTGATTCGAACTTATGGTGGACAAGTTCGTGGGCTTGGGCCTTCTCGAACTTGTCCAAGGCAAGTTCGAATCTGAGGGTTATAAATAAGTGTTAATAAGTTTTGATTAATGACTTTTGCAGAATTAAGGCTTAGGGCGATTACGAACTTGCAGAGGTTTTAGGTGTGTTCTTGGAGAGAATCACGTGTCGGGGAGTTTTAGTTTGCGTCTATCATCGTGTATGTCTCCGTGTTTCGTGTGCGTCGCGTCAAGATAGGATCCGTAGGTAGGTGAGCTTACATATTGTCTCACATTCACTTCCATACAAGTTATACGATTAGTAAACAGTCTACATTTGGTGCCATTCGTATAATGTCTACCAAAGCTTGAGTACAAACACTCCAGCAACTAACTCCAGATAATTAATGGAAGAATTCTTCTCGTAATTCTCGTAGTTGTCAGAATACATATGCAATCACTTTGCCTCGTTACATTAATGCATATCGTTATCCTTGAATTAAGGCACCATCATAAACCATAAAATCACCTTCACCTTTCGATAGGAAAATAATTAGAGTATACTTCAATTCTTTTTCCAATATCTGAAAACTCAATATTGGTCGTTACTACTAATAACTCGAACATTATTATACATCATCTTAATTACAAGAACTAGATTACAAATAAATTTTTATAACATCCAGCAACACAAGAAAACTACAAAATTCTAAGGCTCCTTTTGGCTGCCTTCAATTCTAAATAACTTTTATCTTTGAGTGATCAACCAAAATACCATTGACACTAATAATGTGGCTAAGAAACTAAATTTTATCAAACCAAAATCCACACTAAGAAAACGTAACATAATGTTTCCCCTCATGTAGCAACTCCAATAGTTGCCTTAAATGCACAACATGCTCCACCTCGGAGTTAGAGTACACAAAAATATCTTTAATGAACACTATTACAACATTGTCAAGTAAAGTATAACATACTCAATACATGAGATCCATAAATGCTACAGGAGCACTGGTTAAGACAAACGACATAGCTAGAAACTTGTAATGTCCATACCGAGTACAGAAGATTGATTTCAGAATATCATCATCATGAATCTTAAGCTGATGGTACTCGTATCTGCTATCAATCTTATAGAAACACGATGCATCCTACAACTAATCAAACATATCATTAATGTACAACAATGAGTGCTTTTTCTTAATGATGATATTATTCAATTCCTAATAATCAATACAAATTCTGAAGGTTCTATCCCTCTTCTTTAAAAATAACATCAGAGCACACTACGGTGACGTGTTCGGTTGAATAAATCCTCGTTCAAACAGTTATTGAACTGTGATATGATCTCTTTCATTTTAGCAAGAGCTAAACGATACAATGCGCGACCAATAAGGCTGCTCCGGTCACTAATACTATACAGAATTTTACTTGCCTATCAAGCGGAAAACTAGACAACTTTTCTGGAAACACATCAAGAAATTTCACAACCTAAAGGATTATCCATTACTGATTTCTTTTTCTCTGCCGACTCTATCACATAAGCGACAAAGGAATCACATCCTCTCGACACCCATTTTAGTGTCTTAATCATTAAGATCAAGTCTAAATCACCTTATTGTTGTTGTCCATATACACATATGTCACTAGTTTGTTTCTTAGGAATCTGAACCATATGCTTTTGAACAAATAGTGTTAGCATTATTAGCGACTAACAAATCCACTTCAATTATCACATTAAAAACTCCAACACCCTAGGCACCTATTCATTTTTAAAGTCCATTTTCTCAAGTGTGATTACACGTCATCAATACTTCTCAAATATTCATACAAATAACTTATCCGAAGTCTCAACAGACATATGAGCAGACACAATTCGTGGCTTAACGCCTATACAATGGGTGAGACAAGTAGAAATAAATGAATAGTTGCACTACAACCACCTTTTGAAGATGATTTATAGTATTGTCAACTTTGGCGATTAAACATGTGCATATTGTATTTTTAAACATGTGCATATTGTATTTTTGCGTGAAATATAACTTTTTTATTGTAATGAACTTCATAATTATGTGAAATGATCAATAATAATACATTTTGAACATCTGTGTATTGCACTTTTGCATGAAGTATAATATTTTATCGTATTGAACATGTATATTTAGTATGGACTCTAGGACTCCAGTCTAATATGGGACTCCATGGAACTTTAGTCTATATATATATATATATATATATATATATATATATATATATATATATATATATATATATATATATATATATATATATATATATATATATATATATATATATATATATATAATAGCTATATAATAAATTTATTCGCCATTCATACAATTGTTTACGACCTACAAGTCATAATTACTATTCATGCTTTTGAATTACGACATAGTTGCATAATCAATTCTACTATATTTGCGAAGTTGATACTCAGACGTCATGTTAAGTTGATAGAATAATATATCATTCACTTGAGTTACCTTTCCAAGCTCTATTATGTTTTATTTCATAATATAGGTATTATTATTATGAGCTTGTCAAGTCTCTTAATTTCACACCATATAGATACCGATATAAGACGAGGCCCAAATGCCCGATGATACAATTTCTGTAGCATGAACACTTCATAAATACAAAGACTCCAAGTGAAATAGATTAATCAGCTCACACTATGTGCATGAAAAGAGTTATGATAATGCATAATGAAACGAACACATACCTTTTGTGAATAATACTGAGAAAGGAGCATATTCGTGACCATCAGCTGTGTCACACACAGTAACACCAATAGCACATCCATGCGCGGCCATGGGCCCATGGTAAGGAAAGACAAAGATGCTAGAATCAAGTGAAAGAGTTTAAGTCATGAAACTGAACAAAGGTGTGTCATGCATGCATGTTGATTAAAGAGACTAACATCCATTTAGGTGTTATTCATGTTATGACCCATTATTTCATTCTAGGATGTCGAATTCACATCCATTCGTCATTAATTTGATCTTTTGAGACCATCCCATTTTGCATATTCAGATTCAGGATACCTTAAAGTAGTTATCATGATCAATCATAGTGTTTCCATAGTTATTTGGTCACTACTTCATTGATTCCTCTTAGTAAACTTGTATTGATTGGGAAAAATAAATTGGCAACTGATATGACATATTTTGTATATACTTTTTGTGTCATTTTTCCTTACATTCAAGCGGTTTTTGCTTCGATATATGTAGAAATGGTACTGATTTGCTTCATATTTTATATTTCGTAGCCGCCATATTGCCAAAAGGATGGAAAATGAAGCAAAAACGACGAATCTACAGGCTTAACCGATCTCCTCTGAAGCCACAGTGCACTTTGCTGAAATCAAACTTGTCGTGACCACGACCCAGACATATAAAAAGATTGTAGCTGCCAAATTAGGGTTAACTTCATATTTTTCTTAGTGTAGCCGCCTTTTCACACACTTTAAGGTGGGATTAGTAGGTGTAAGTAGGGTTTTCATATTTCTAGCATAGTTTGGGTTAGATTAGCTAAAGCATTCGATTTTCATTGGTAATTCAAGCATTCAGTTACAATTTCTTCTTCAAATTCGCCATTTTATCTACGGTTAGATCCTTTAAACTTTCTGATATGGTTTTGTTTAGTTTAGATTTCGTATAATTTTTTGTTCTTACCATGACTATTGAGTAGTTTCATTAGCACTTAATTGGATTTTGTTTATTGGTGGAATTATGAAGGGATTTTTATGTTTTAGTTGGTAAATTGTATGTCTCAATTGTGTATGATTTAATTGATGCGTTGGATTTAACAAAATCGGTGTTAAGTTTGATTCTCTATCATTATTGTGATCATGAGAATTGAATTTAAATGCTGAATTTTACAAACTTTATCATATTTGAATAATTTGTTAGTTGGTTGCTATTTCTAGCATTATTGTGATTATGAAATGGTAACTAGTTGATCAATTGTGAAGTTATTGCATGTAATTGATGCTTAGCATTATTGTGATCATAGGGTTGGTTCGATATTTAAGTTCCATAAATATGATTTGTGTTTGATCTATTAAAATGAATGTTTGAAACTGATTCCGAGCGCTTGACGTGTAGAAAGTTTGTCTTAAAAGCTAGTTTTAGTTGCTGATTCTTTCGTAAATTGCGTGTTTTCTCTAGTTTTATGGGGTTGGGGAATACCGGAGAACTCCATACTTGATTCCTAAAATTAGTGAGATGTATTCATTGATTGTCTTGTATGCACTTGATTGACATACATTTATGCTTTATATATTAAAACGGTTGGATTTAGTCCTAATTTGTTTATGTTTTCAACTAAAACATCCTAAGTGTTTATTAAGGCGGCGTTTGGTTCGCAGAATGTTTATTCCTGGATTGGAATCTGTCAAGGAATGGAATTCTGGAAGGATTGGAATCTGTCCGAATAGAAATGGAGGTCGGTGAAGATGATGTCTAGGGTTTGGTTTTAGAACTGTAAAAATCTTTGGAATGGAATTTAAATTCCATGGCACTAACCCAAGGAAAATAGATTCCTTCAAAAGTGATGTTTTAATATTGAAAAAACCCTATAAACTTTTCTCATTTTCATGATTAAGTCCCTAAACTTTTTTTCCGATTGTTTAAGTCCCTAAACTTTTTTTCCGATTGTTTAAGTCCCTAAACTTTTTTTTTTGTATTATTCAATAGTATATATTTTTGACCGGCTACCGGATGAGTAGGTAAAACAAAACCAATAAAACAAAAAGTTTAGGGACTTAATCGCTAAAACATGTAAAGATAGTGAGTTTTTTGAATAAGACAAGGGACTTAAACAATCAGGAAAAAAGTTTAGGGACTTAATCACAAAACTAAGGAAAGTTTATGGGGTTTTTTTAATATTAACTCTAAAAAAAATGAATCTTCATTCCATTTGTTTTTACTACCAAACAGCACATTGGAATGGAATTTTTATTCAAATTCGAACAAATTCTATCAGATTCTGTGAACCAAACGCCCACTTAGTTCCTTTTCATAAATCCTAAAGAACAATTCCTAGTGGGTGTTTATTTTATTATTTGATCTTTATCTCGCTTATCTGCTTTGATAGTTTAGATCCTCTTAGTCTTTGTTTATCTCTCATTTTAGTCTAAGTATCTTATTTTAATTTCTATCTTAGGTGCATTCATTCTGTAGTTTAGTTTAGTGTATTTTGTAGGTAATCCATCCTTTTACCTTCTAATTGGCTAGATATTAGCAAACATCCAAGTATCGGTATCTCTTTTCCTATCGTCGTTCCCTGTGATCGATAATTCCCGAGGTCAGCTTCAAGCTGTCAATGGTATTTGGTATAATTTAGGCTTTTTACATTTCTTTTGTTATTATAGCCAAATACGTGTAGATCAGCAACCAGCCTATGACAGTTTTCAAGATACGATAATCGGATCTCATAACTTAAGAAAATGGATGGTAGATATTATCAAGTCAATTCATATACTCCAAGTCTTGTAAACTTGATTTCGTCCTAAGCCATCCGTAAATAGATATAAATAATTCGCATAACTCACTTCTTAAAGGAGAATTTGATCACACCCATCAATACTTAGGTCAATCATATAAGCGCCCACTGAATAATTATCACACATAATCTTTCTTATCCGCACATAATTACTGAGGCAAAACTTCACATCGATTCCACATCCCGTTAGAATTCGAATTCATAATCAACCAGTGTCCTCCTCGTTAGGACTTTCACCATTATTGACATTATCAGCATAGTCAATATATACAGCTTTACAAATTCCTCTTTATTCACATCTTAGTGTTATTTACCACCTTCAACATTTTCCATATTTTCGATTAGTATATGAGGGTTATCCAAACATCCTTGATCCTTCATATTTAGAACTTCAGATACATGTATAAAGAAATCTATGCTCAGATAACAACTTGTTTTCTCACGTCGTGTACAAACCAATTATTATCTTAGCCCTTAAGCTGTAATTTCTCACATCGAGGTTTGCAAAATTATTAGCTATCTCGTAGACATTGTAGATTTTTTGTGTATGCGACAGCTCCAAAATGGTTATCCCAACATAACCATAAAACAATTAATCTTTCTTTATAATAGCAATCAATTGATACATTTAATGGTAGTATTTACAGTCTTAAGCTACTACTAATTAGGGGTGTTATCGGGACCAAACCCGGACCGAACCCGAATTGGGCCCAAATCTAAACCCGAGGACGGGACCATTTTAATGTTTCGGTCCCGGTTTCGTTCCGGTACCGGGTATTCGGAAAAAAAAACCCGGTAGGACCAATTTTTAATGTAAAAAACTATAAATCACATAACAAGGTGTTTTTTTATCAGTTATCTTTCACAATTTACAATTTATATATATGTTAGCAAATGTAAATTGCTAAAGTAATTAATTGTTAATTAACACCAAAAATCGACTTACAAGCATCATCAAGTTGAAGCCAATGACGATGACAAACATTTAATTTTTTTGCACTTTGAATTGGTCTTTCATATTTAAAAAGTAAATAAAAATAAATGTATTTACAATAAACAATTTATGTTTATGAGTCTGGTAGTTAAGGTAATTAATTTGATTCCACAATATTAAAACAATTAACAAATGGAATTGTCTACACAAATAATTGTTATAAATATTATAATATAATATAACTTTCTACTTAATTGTTTTTGACATAGAATTTGATAACAAAATTATATATATTGTTACACGTCCCATGTATAAGAAGGGGAGAGGATAAACGAATTCATTTTTTTAAAAGTTGAAATCTTGAAAACTTGAAAATGTAATGTCTATACTTTATGTTTGCATTGGTTAGCATGCATCTTGAAATTTCCAAAACATTGAAACTACCAAATTTGAAATTTGCAATCTTTCAAAAATAACCCTTTCAACTCCCGGTTTGGTTCCGGTCAATTCCCGAACTCAGTCGGACCAAACCCGGTAGGACCGAATACCGAATGAAATAAAGAAATGAAACAAACGACCGGACCAATACTCTATAATCGGTACTACTCGGGACCGATACCAGTTTGCATCTGGATATTGGTCCAATAATAACACCCCTGCTACTCATTATCATACTAGCGCATTCTCAATTCTCATTCATTAAGGCTTTCAGTGTCTCTAGCTCATCAAAACACAATCGAATCTACACACATGATTGTTCAATTTTAGATAACATTTAATTATCTATTTCTTCCTCTTAATAGGGTCCGACTGAAATATACAATATACCACTTTGCTCTTAACACCTTTTAGCAGCTTAACAAAACCAATTAACTTGTTGTTCAAAACAATCTTCAATGAAATCTCCCATTTCATCAAGGCTAAGAGCCTCATCATCACTGTCATCATTTGATTCATCAAGCATTTTCTTATATTTAGTATTAGATTTCTCATGTATTGTGGTTACTCCTAGGAAAATACCTTTTCAGCAAATACCTCTTCAAAATCCTCTTCAGGGTCTGACTCGATCTAAAATTCAAGATCCATACGATCTTCTTACTCACAACATAACAATTTATCAAATTTATAACAAGAGTTATTTCATCAGTATCTATCATGATGCAAGCAGTTCGGCTAATCATATCACAGATCAATTACACTATAATCAAGAGCATTTTATAATGTCACATCATTGCCATGCAATTACTCATGTACGCACGTATAAAGAACACATAGTCAACAAGCATAAATAGCAATTCATCAATCGGGTCTAAGCGTTCAAGTCTATTACGATTCTATCTACCCATGACTCAAGTTGATATCTATACCTGCCTTATAGATCTAAGGCCACGTTGACTATAATTCAATTATCACTTAACGTCTATCGTGAACGTGTTAAACTTAGGGTTTAAGACTAAGCATTGGTTGCACTTAATTCACTTAAACTATCGCTCTGATACCATATTGAAACACCCAAAATTTCATAACACATATAAACCATGATTATCATATTATAATTCCCAAGAACCCTTAACACGTTCACCAAAAATGCGGAATTAATTTTAAAATTTTCAACTGAATAAGGTTGCAATACAACTAAACCATTGAAATGCATTAATATTCATTAGAAACTGTACATAGTTATTCATCAACGGATATGGGGTCACGCCCGTCAATTATGCCTTCCCTGGAATCAGTTTTCTAGACATCACAACTCATAGTGGATCACTGGATCTGACCCATCTTATTCATGTAGCGTCGGGACATATGGTAAACCAGCATCTGATTAAACCTTATGACATGTCAACCATCACCTGTAAAAGTAAGTCCCCACACGGGGTAACCCGAAGCCTAGAGAGTAATCCTGTAACATCCTAAGATTTTAAATTGATGTAATCAAGGATATTTAGTTGAAATGTCATATTATCGTATCCAAGTTGGGTTATTTATTCAGAAATTTAAGAGGTTGGTTGTTATGTTAAATACCTAATTAAGAAATTTTAGAATTCCAAATTTTAATTAAGTATGACGAAATTGAAATGTGGTGGTGATAAAATAAAGATTGTGTTGGGTATAATAAATATAGACTTGAAAACAATATTTTGTATAAGCTCAGGGGCTTAATTGTAAATACCAAGTAGCTTACATTTTGTATAAATAGTTGTACAAATCTGATAGCATAAGAGTGTTGTTGGTAGAAGTACATACTGAGGTTTTGCATGTTGATAGAGAGAATAGAAGTGATGTGCAAGTCACCAAGAACTTCCAATTTAATATTCTCTCTTTAATAATTGAATATATTGTGTTGATTGATATTATTCGTATAATTTTGTTTATTATTAAACGAATTGCTAAAATAATGAATTCACAATTGGTATCAGAGCCAGGTTTTGCTGAATTTAAGTGAATTTTGATTTTGAAAGTTGATTTTTTGAACACTGTTACATTCGTTTTTTTTTTTCAAAATTCAGAAAATCAATTTTGGATTTTGATTTGGTGGATGAAATGTTCTGAAAATTGGATCGAAGGTGGAGCATTTAAAGTCGAATCCATTGAGATATGTCTCAAATTTTAATTCCAAATACACAGAATTTAATTTGGATTATTATGATTTTTCGAGAACTTTGAGTTTTTGACTGTTTTTGTAAAATTCAAGGGTTTTGATCTAAAACTGGTCAAGTTGTTTTCACAAAAAGTGTTTGTTCGTGTAAAACGCACCTTCGATTACAATTTGGAATCAATTCATCAATTTTTGGTGAAAAGTTTGAAATCTGAACTTAGAAAAGTTTAAAACTGTTAAAACTCGAATCACAAAGAAAATCATGTTTAATTTGAGTTTGAAGGAAGTATTGATCGAGTTTGTTGTAGAATGAATCGAGTTTGTTAAGTGTTTTGATTGAGTTGAACAAAGAGTTTATCGAGAAACTTTATGTTTAATTCGAGTTGATCAAAGAGTTAATCGAGAAATGTTATGTTTCATTCGAGTTGATCAAAGAGTTTATCGAGAAACTTTATGTTTCATTCGAGTTGATCAAAGAGTTAATCGAGGAACTTTATGTTTCATTCGAGTTGATCACAGAGTTATTCGAGAAAGATTAAGTTCAATTCGAATTTGAACAAGTGTACTTTGAGTTTGATTGAACATTCATCCGAGTTTCATATTTTGTCAATCAAGTTTGTTGCTTCTTTAATCGAGTTTCACAGAGAGTCATCCGAGTTTCATAGTTATTCATTCGCGTTTTATAAAGCTTCATTCGAGTTTGGTCTCATATACTTCGAGTTTCATAAGTGAGTCCTTCGAGTTTCATAAATCACCATTCGAGCTTTGACTATATGACCTTTGCTGCTTAAATTGGGCATAACTTTTGACTGGAACATCGCTACAAGGCCTACTATACATCAAATCGAAGCTTGAACCGAGATCTACGATTTCTAGAACTGGAGGCAATTTTCGAGGCCTAATTCAACTCTAGAAAAAAGTTAGGGACATTTTTCTACAAAAAAGCTGAAATTTCAAAGTCAAAAAGTCAATTCAAAGTTGCTTTTTTTTTTTTTATCACTTACAGATATAGTTTTCAAAGTTTTATCAGAATTCACTCATTTTTCCATAAAAGATCTTGGAAATTCAATTTCAAACAATTCAACATGTTTCAAGCTAACTTGACAGCCAAAGATATACAAATTCGAGAACTCAAAGCTACAGCTCATGTTTATCAAGAGAGATACAAGCGTGATCTGGTAGTGGTTCTTAATCGTAAAGAAGATTTATCTAGCGCTAAAAATCAAGTTAAAGTGTTGACTAAAGAAAATGTTGAACTCTTTACAAAATTTAAGTCTGCTGAGTGTGACATAAATGTTTTAATATTTGAAAAAGAAAACCAAAACTCTGAGAGTTGGGCTCATCAACTGAAAATATATGAATTACTTAAAGAACTTGATGAGTTGAAACAAGAAAATTTTCAGACTGCAACTCAACTCAAATATCTTTTGCCTGAAAGAACTGAGCTTCATAAGAAAGTTAAAGATTTTGAAGAATTACTTTCCAAGACAAATCAGACCGATCAAAATTGTGTTTTAAACAAATCTAAAGAATTTTTTGATCTTGAAAAAGAGTTGTCTTTGACTAAAGATTCTCTTGAGAAGGAAAGACATGAGTTCTTACTAAAAGAACAAGATTTTAAAACAAAATCTAAGTTGTTTTAAGATGAAAGAAAGATGTTCTTAATAAAAGAACAATCTTTTAAAACTGATTTCCAATCATTTGATAATGATAGAAATTCTCATTTGGTCATTATCAAAGGATTAGAAGATCAGAAATTTCATCTAGCCAAACAAATTAATGATTCTCCTTCTTCATAAGTATCAAAGGTTGAGATTCCTTCATTTTGTTTATAATCCAATGTTGATCATTCTGATTTATCTACAGAAAGTGAAAAGAATGCAACTGAATTTTCTAAATTTGATTCTTCTTCAGATCTTAAACTTAAATATCTTTTGAAGATACACATAGGCAAAGATAAAGTTGTTGAACAACTTCCGGTAAAGATTTACACTGGTGAATCTTCAAAGTCAAATTTTCCTAAAGTTTCTGGAAATACTGGTCATTCTTCATAGACTAGAATTTCACAGAAAACCACCAAGTATTACCAAAAACTGGCTAGATCCAGACAATTATTCAAAAAGAAGAGTTTGCAAAAGTCTAATCATTCAAGTTTTTTTAGAAAATTAGATATTTAATTCTCAAATACTCAACGAAATTTGTTTCTGTTTTTGAAATAGAAGATGATTGTTATCTGCATTGGGTACCTAAACCAAAATAACAGTGGGTACCAAAACCTGTGAAATGGGTACCTAACAATCATATGAACATAATCATAAACAATACAATATACCGAATGCTTTATTAACGAGAGAAGAAATATTAGAATTGAGGTTCTTGACTTTCTTGCACAACACTCTCTTTCCTATGCGTGTATGTGTTGTTTTCTGCATTCATACATCCACAGTACCACATACATCACTATTTATATACACAATACAAAGTATTGTGTATTTACAAAATCAACCCCTGAACATATAAAATATAATTGTTTTCATTCTATTTAATATTTATACCTAACAATCTGCCCTTTAGAGATGAAAGCAGTTATTACAAGTAAAATTAATTTCAACTCTACACAATATTGTACCCAACAATTTTTTTTAACACAGAATGTCGAATGCTTTATTAAGAACAGAGTGAATATTACATTGAGAGTTCTTGAACATTCTTGCAAAGCACTCTATTATCAATTTGTGTACCTGTACATCAACAGTACTCACTATACATATTTATACTCAATATCAACTATTGAGAATTTACATATTGAACCGAAAGTGAAGAATAAAAAGACTATGTTAGTCTTTCATTAGCCATTTGCAACCTTTTCACCTTCAAAACACACACAAACTTCCTCTTAAGAAATCTCTGCTAGAAATTGAAATTTTTGGAAGAAAAGTCGTGGGTTAAAGGTGATATAACAAGATTTAATTTTGAATCAAGGTAAGAAAGCCCGAGGAGAAAAATAATATAATTTGAATTTATTAACGCACCCACTATGAGTACTTTTGATAGTATACATCTACATTTGTTTTATGTTAGCTGTTGTCCTCTGAGGCATGTTGTTTCTATTCGTTTGACATTTTACTAACATTTGTTTATTTCGGTGCACATTGTTTCTTGTATACATATTTTACATGTTCCATTTCTTTGTTGTGCATCAACGTGATGGACTTGCAAGCCATAATTGTTAATCTGGTGTTACGGAGGCTATATGACCTGAGCCGATCACTTTGAGGTTTCGAGGAGCAGTGTAACATCCCCAATGATAAATTCGCCTCAGATGATGTGTTTGTGTCGAGCAATGGCTCGATGAAGCTGCGGCTCATTTTCGTGCTTCGTGTACGAAGAGGTATACAGTGTTTGTTGTCGGTGTAACTCTTGTGTGCTACATAAAGACTTGTAGAATATATAAACTCTGTACTCACTAAGCTTTGTTTATCCCATAGTAGTTTACATTTTTCAGGAAAGGGAAAATCCGCTGCTAGATCTTCTAAGTAGGTCATATTTGATAGTGTTTGGAAGATTCTCTACTACTCAGTCGGTAACTGATATATGGGGACATCATTGTAATAATTGGGATGGTTTTAATAATTATTGAGCATGTAGAAGTTAGACTAAAACCTTGTAGCACCACAGGGTGTTTGACTTTATAACTTTGTATTTTCAGTTTTTTGTATTATATTAAGTATTTCAGATCACTAATTTGTTATGTGTTGTGATTAATCTTGGGTGATGTAATGGTGGTTATTGTGGCAAGGGTGTCACAATGTATGGTATTAGAGCAGTAGTTTAAAATTCAAGTGTCCGGGAGGTCTTTGTCTCAAACATAGGTGATGACATGTAGCGGTTATAAGTAATGATCTGAACTAAGATAGGATATGATCTAGTAATTTTAGGAAATTGATTTTCATACGGTACAACGGGTGGTGTATTTAAATAAATGATTGCTAAATAATTCATATGTTTTAATTTTCAGAATATGTCTGGAGAAGGAATGACACCACAAGAGATGAGGGAAATGATGCTATCAATGATGGAGCAAATTAACGAAAACCAAACCAAGTTACTAGCTAAACAATCACAGATGAGAATGACGCAAATTCAAGCTCGTGATGAAGCAGAAGTTAAACGAAGAAAAGAAAAGAGGGAACATTAAGGAATATCTATTGTGGATGATATGGATTTCGGAAATAAAACGAAACCCAAAGGCAAGGGTAAGGAAAAGATTGAGTATGAAATCAGAATCGATGGAAAATATATGGACCATATAACTAAATCATTCAAAGACTTGCAACCACCAACATTTTCTGGATCTTTGAGAATTAAGAACTCGAAAGAATGGACTACAATTATGGAATAGATTTTTATGGAGGTGAATTGCAAGGATGAGTATAAGGTATATTTGGCTAAGGATCAATTGATTGGACAAGCCAAGAAATGATGGAATTATTGGGAAAAAGAATTGAGATCAGGGTTGATTATTTCATTTAGTTGGGAACAATTCAAATTGTTGTTTTGTCGGAAATATGGTGAGCCTGATATTGTATCTCACATTGATAATGAAGAAAGAGCTATCATAAGGATCGCAAATTATGGAGGATATGAACATAATAGATCGTATTCAATATCAAGGACAAATAAACATGATGGATGTAAAAGATGTGATGAAAGACACGGTGGGAAGTGTAGTCTCCTAAAAATACGTTGTCGATGTTGCAATCAATTGGGACATGAGGATGATGAATGTTCAAGGAAGACTGATGCTTGTTATAATTGTGGAAAATGGGGCCATTTTAGCAGGAATTGCAAACTGTCACCAAGGATTTAACATGTTCTGACTTTGCATGATGAAACTAAGAATTAAAGTTCAAAGTATCTACATGTATTATCTTATTGAAAAACAAGAAGAGTACACCAAAGTATCTACATGAATTATCTTATTGATGTTCTATGATTTTGAAACTAACATGAATTTGAGTAATATTAAATTCTATTACTAATAAAAGTATAAATATATTTGGGAATGAGAATAATCGAGCATATAAATAGGCATTAGGTGAATAACCAAGGTAGATTCTAAAGCTTTGAATTGGAAAAGATACTATAGATATCTTGAGATTTATGAATGTTTATAGAAGTTGTATTAAAGTTTAAGTTTGACCATGATAGATTAAAGAACTGGAACTAATTGTATTAATATCATATATGATATGTTTGAGGGATTGATGACAGTTAGCCTTGTTATCATAAAGCAAGTAGCATTAACTTTTATTTAAAGAAACTGTATGGTACATTGAGATGTTTTTTTCGTTTTAATTTAGAAGGTTGTAGTTAAGAAAAAAAAAGGATATGATCTGCTCGTGAGAACTATGATATAGTTGGATTCGAAAGTCTGTTTCTGTAACATCCGTCTTTTGGACCTGATACGTGTAATTATTTTAGTGGATAATTATCTTAGTAATATTGGTTTGGTCCAATTATATCTCGTTTCGTGGATTGATACGTGTCGGGATTGGGATTGCGTGTCACCAGGTTATAATTTTAGCGGATAAATTATATATTTGGGATCATGGGATTAAATGAGTTAAATGGATATTAATATTGGAAATGTGATATCGGGTTCGGGTTATCGGGTTCGGGGATTCTAAAATTAAATTTTATGTACGTGCTTTCCCCTTTTCTTCCTTCTTGTTTTGGAAAGTCTGAAAATAGTGTGCGTGTGTGTGTGTGTGTGTATGTATGTTCGTGAATCCAACAGCCAATGAATCCATTTCAACTCAAAAATTGATTGCTGAAATTTGAAGTGGTCGTCTCCTTGTTATGTTCTTGGGATTCAAGGTAAGAAATCCTTGGATTGATGCCTAAAATTCGTGCTATATGTTAGGCCCTTATGGGGATGGTTGTTTTAATCGTGTGGTGAAGTTTTGTATGGATTTTGAGGGTATTTCGTGGCTGGAATCGGTTTGAAGGGAGTTTGATGCCTCCTGGACATGGCTGGAAATCGAAGCGTGGTCGCGACTCCAAGGGCCGCGTTCGCTGGGCCGGGGGCCGGGTCTTGCAGGCCTTGGGGCCGGTTTTAGGGTCGGATTCCGTTTGGGATTTTTGGGTCGTGTTTTGATTGAGTCTTCGGGGTTCCGTTGGGTTTCTTTTGGGTCTGAGTCGGTTTGGGTCTATTATAAGTCAGTTGGAATTGGGATTAATATTTTGGGATCCGTGTCTTTACAGGGACGAGCAGACAGCGGGCCGAGTTTGATCAAGGGATTCAGAGTTCGGGGAACCAATCAGGTGAGTACTCGAGTTCTTTTTAAACGCGCGCCGTCTTTGTGACCTTAGCTGTGTAGATATAATTGTGCGTGTTATATATATGAGACAGGGACCTGAACTCAGGTATATTTCTATCCTTTATATGTGTTGTGTATGAGATATGAGATTGTAAGGTCACCTTGCTATGGATCCTATCTTGACGCGACGCCGTCCAACGAGTGCGGAATCCTCGTTAGCGGTTTGACGGATCGACCACACACACGATGATAGACGAACACTGGAACGCCCTGACATGTGATTCTCTCCAAGAACAAACACCAAATCGCCCTGCAAGTTCGCGATCGCCTCTGCCTTAATCTCTACTCAAGTTTTGCAAAAGTTGTTAATTAAAACGAATTAACACTTAATTATAACCCCTTATTCGAACTTGCTCAGGACAAGTTCGACTAACGCCCAAGGCCCACGAACTTGTCCTCTATAGGGTCGAACCAGTGAATTTGAACTTACCTTTGAACTTATGTTTGAACTTATCTTTGAACTCATGTTTGAACTTATCTTTGAACTCATGTTTGAACTTATCTTTGAACTTATGTTTGAACTTATCTTTGAACTTATGTTTGAACTTATTGTAAAACATCAATTACAACCAAGTTCAAACATACATACAATCAATATCAAACATATATAACAAACATATATCAAACACGCATTAATATGCTATTACAAAAAAATTGACTATTACAAAATATCGACTATACTTAGATTGCTATCGTCACACAGGATGCACTAACAGACTCCCCCTTGACGATAGCTTCTAACTATATATTTTGTCTAAGTACTAGAATCATATAAACTACTACCAGCATACAACCCCTGATCTATACAAACTCTAACTACCTTCTGGAACTTACTGCCTTCTGATCTCCAGCCTTCATGAAAGAAAATCGGCTGATCATGAAGTTTTCTCAGGTCGTCCTTAGATAAGTTGATCAGATGTAGTGGATCGTATACTTTCAAAATTACTTTGTCCTCGTAGTCCTCCATCACTGCTTTAGCTGTCTCATTGTCAACATACCACCACTTCGTGTTGCTAAGTACATCATGTGGCATTGACTTCATTGGCACTTTCTTGAGGCATCGTACTGGCTTGTAAACCATCCTAGCCCAAGGCTTTCCAGTGTGGGGATCTATTCTTGATTGGCTTAAGCCTTTCGAACCTTCCAGATCGACCCTCCCTTCTTATAATCTTAGCAACTATTTCAGCATATGGGTCATCTCCTAGGTTGATCAATTATTTCCAAGCCAACTTTTTCACTTCACACTTGGGTAGTGTGTTGAAAACCTTCAAAGTTCTCCTTAAGTACTGAAGCCCATCTCTTCTCTTCAGCACGAATAGCTGCAGTTCTCTATCAAAGAACCAGCTTAGTATTCCTCCTGAGAGATTTCCAGGACTTGGCACTTTCATTCTCTTCTTCACTGCAAGATCTGTCTTCTTTTTTTCCTTTCTGAACCATAGCTTCATTATTTCTTCAAATTCGGAATCGTCCATAGAAGCTAATTTAATCTTATCTATGTCTATCACGTTCTGATCACTATGCACATATTGTTCTGCGATAGGCTGCTTAGGGATGATCACTTCATCAACATCGTCGTCTTCATATTCCACAACCTCGTCATCAGACTTCCAGTCTACAATCTCTCCTGGAACGAATTCTCCTTCCTCCAAATCTTCTTGATCACAATCAAAGTCATCTTGATCATCGAGATCCATTAAAGCTTCAATCGTATCATGTTCAACAATCTTTGAAGCTTCGCCTTCGCCTCCTCCTACCATACCTGACTGACTAG
This sequence comes from Centrapalus pauciflorus, assembly GCA_020465985.1. Taxonomy (NCBI): domain Eukaryota; kingdom Viridiplantae; phylum Streptophyta; class Magnoliopsida; order Asterales; family Asteraceae; genus Centrapalus; species Centrapalus pauciflorus. Next base: position 100,374 of record JAANYP010003058.1, read on the forward strand.
GCTCCCCCTGAATTTGTGCTTGCTGAGTAGTCTTCTGAAAGATCTGCTAGCTCATTTTCTTTTTCAGCATCTGGATCATTGCCTTCGTCATCTTATCTCCTCCTTACCTCAGCTTCCTTGCAACTACTCTCCCCCTGAGCTTGCAGATTTTTCAACAATTGCTCCAGGAGGGTCTTCATTGATTTCAGCTCAGACTGCTGATCAGCTACAGTTGTCTTCAACTCAACATTTTCTTGATCGAGTCTGGCATTATGCGCTTGTAGCTCTTTCACTGCAGTTGAAAGTTGAAAAATTTGGACTGTTTGGAAGTCCACTTTTCCTTTCAGCTCTGTGAACCGCTGATTATCAGTGAATGTAGTTGATGTTGATGGAATGGAGGCAGATGTTAATGGGGCAGTCGTTGAAGTTGATGGTGCAGCCGGTTCAGGAGCCGATGTGGATGGAGCTTTCCCTGCATGAATCTATGTCGCCTCGCCCTATGCCTAGGTACGAGTGGAACTTCCTCTTCTTCTTCAAAATCTGAGTCTTCTTCCTCTGCATCCCAACCTGCTGGCCTTGTCATTTTCTGTCTACTGACCACTAATCTTGATTCATATCTGCCAATTGTGATATCTGGATCCTCGGCATCAGAACTAGACTCTGAGGCGTTCTCTACATGCCCTTCAGCCTCAGCCTGTTCTCCTTCTTCTTCTTCTTCACCTTGGACCTCTGTGTCCATATCCTCAGCTTCAGGTGGCTAGTATTCATCAATGTCTCTGATATATCATTGAACTCAGTTGGAGGCTCTAAAATCTCATGAACTAATGCTGCCGCAATATCTTGCTCAGCAGTAGTTCCTTGAGCCCAAATTTCTTCAAGTGTTTGCGCCCTTTGATCAAATTGAGGGGCCGAACTTGACGGGCCGACAGCGACCGTTGATGGACCTGCTGCAGTAGATTCTGTCTGTCGACTAGAGGATGGTCTAGCTACCGGAGCTCTGCTTGCCGGTGCTATATGTCTTGGCCTCTGCTGCTGTTGCTGTTGTTGTTGTGGCTGCTGTTGTTGCTGTTGCTGCAGCGGGACTTCTCCTGCCTAGTTATCACCCTCTGGTGTTACAAAATCAGTGTCAGTAACTGCCCCGAACGGAGGTGCCACTTGCGGTCTGACCTGCTCAGCCTTTCTCGCATTATGTGTCTGGCAGTCAGCAAAAATCCTCTTTTCAATTATGGCCACGCCATTTGTATCTGGAAGTTGTGGCAAATTAGGCAAAAAGTGGCAGATAATCATCATTGCAATCGAGGGTACATCAAAAAGCGTTCCCTCACCGGAGCAGTGATTTGGTGCACAAACTTCCCAAAAAACATTTCCGAAAAACTGAATTGCTTATTGTACACTAAGGCAATTAACGCTGATTGCAGCTTGGACACCATAGTATCAAAACCGGTCTTCTTCAGCGCAAAACAAACCATAATGACGTGCACAAGATAACGCCATTGTCCAATCAAAGCACTCTTCACATATGAGGCATTCGTAATATCTTGGGCGTATCCCATTCTCAAAAACGCCGCTTGACGGATATGTGTTGGAAAATCTATAGGCCCTGCTTCTTGGTCCTCTGTCCCTAGCTGTAGGATTTGACGCAACATATCGGCTGTAAAGACAATTGGCTGTCCCCCATCCCTTGTTCGAAGTATGGTAGGCGTCACTGAGCAATCCACTTGGAGATGCTCCCAGAATTGATGCACATATGGAAAAATCATTTGCAGATTGTGAGTCAGAGCATATGAGACTCGCGACTGAGTCAGAAAATCGATCATATGCCGATACGGCTAAGCTTCAGATAATTCCCTATCAACAGACATAACCATGTTATGTTTATTAAAGAATGCCCGATCACCCATATCTGCATACAGAAACAACAACTAATATTAGTAATTAAAAATAAAATGAAACTTGTTTATTTTGATTTTGCATAATTTCGAACCTACATAAGTTCGAAATCCAACACATTCGAACTTAGACAAGTTCGAATTTATTTGAAAACGTTCGCATTTAAAGATAATTTGAAGATTATGTTCGAACTTGACTGACTTCGAACTTGTAGATATTTCAACAAGTTCGAACTTTCTAACAAGTTCGAACATGATGAACATGTTCGAAGTCGGTCATTTTCAAACAAATATCCAAGATTTGAACCCCATTTGACTTAGAAAATAGTATCATCTAGTTCTATTGGGTTCTAATCGAAGTTATATGCGTTTTATTTGAACTTTTGCTGGTCTAAACTTGTGATTTTAAACCCCATAGTTTAAACTAAAAAAACATCAAATAAACTCGATATTTTGCCATAATAGAGTCCTAATCTACCCAAACTTTGTATAATAATGATTACTATACCTAAGTATGTGAGTAGGTTCGAGAAAAGTGTGCAAAACTTCGAGGAATAGAAAGAAAATCGAATGCGACAAGTTCGAAGGAACAAGTTCGAATTCGCCTGAGACATGTTCGAATGATTAAAGCCGAAGGTAGGTGCCTTTAATGACGTACTGTTGACCTATTCATACCAACTACCTTCGAACTTGCCATATGTTCGAACTTCCTGACAAATTCGAAGTTTAGTTCGAATTTGTCTGACTTTCGAATTTGAGGGAAAATTTTTAAAATACTTGAATAAAATTCAACTTTTTCAACTTTTTCGTGTAACGGAATTTTTCAAACCTTGCAAAATTATTCACACCAAGCTACAAATTTTCACGCAATATTTGTTTATTCAACCAAAAATGCATCCTAGTAAGTTTGACATTTTTCCTACTTAAAATAAAATAAAATAAAATAAAATATGATAAAATAAAATAAAATATTGAACAAAATTTAAACTTAAGCTACTCTAAACTACTTTTAAAATATTCGACCTATACAAACAGAATATTTTTGTGAGAAAGGCAAAGAAAGGTTCAATCAGATAGCGGTGTCAATACGCACTTTCAGTATTACACTTTCACACTTAGGAATTTTTTATTTCTTTGTTTGTCGTGATATACAAACCAAGTCGATTGTCGGTATGATTTTCCCTTTAAACATTTTACACTTTGGAATATCCCTTGGCCTTTTTATTTATCAAGAAACTACCTTACGTGTCCCATACTTAGACATACTTCTATGATCAAGGCAGACACACAATTATTATAACTTTTCGGTATTGCAAATTTTCTTTAAAAGGCAAACGTCGGACATAGTTCTGTATTTACATACAACAAAGTGTCTTAGTTTGTCTTAGAGTTTATTTAAAGCTAGCAAGACAGCGGTGACAGGTCTGTACTTACGTACAACAAAACGAATTATCTTGCTAACTCGAATCAAAACAGAGGTGACAGGTCTGTACTTACGTACAACAAAGCGACTTGTTTTGACTCTTTCCTTTTTATAAAAATTTTTCTTTCTTTTTTTTTTTTAAGATGTATTTGATGTTGCTATACATCCCCCACAAAATTTGCATACCTCATTTAGAATCATTGTCTGTATGTCTCTAACATAGAAATTAAGACCAGTTCGTCATACATCTAAGTTAGTTACACATATGACTTTTTCTTGAATATTTTATTAGTTTTTGAGATTCCCTTTGTGTATTATGCCTACCAACACATCAAACCAGAAAGTGTATATGACTTAGAATTTTAAGGTGCATTATGTGTGAAAGTTTAACACTTAAAGATTGTTTCGACTGTGTTAATTTTCGTCACTTTGAACCTATGTATGTAAGACTTCACTCAATTTTCTAATATTCTCTTTTTTTTGAACTTTTTATGGTTTTTCTCTCCTCTTTTTTTTTGTTTTTCTTATTTTAAGATAAGCTAGTAAACTAACCTACTAACTTACTATAAAAGGAAATAAATTCTACTTAACTACTGACTTACTATAAAAAGAAAGAACATATACTAAGGTCAAGTAACTCTGGATTACGCATACCATTCAGTTGAACTAACAACTCAAAACGTGACTTATCAAAAGCTTTAGTGAATAAATCAGCATTATTATCTTCCGTTGCCACTTTGACCAGCTTTATTATGTTTTTTTCAGCACAATCACGTATGAAATGATGTCTTATGTCTATGTGCTTTGTTTTACTCTGTCTAACTGGATTATTATTTATAGCAATAGTAGATTGGTTATCTATCCTAATGGGAGTATGAGTGTAAGTCAAACCGTAGTCCCGTAATTGTTGTTGTATCCACAAAACATGTGAACAGCTACTACCAGCAGCTACATATTCGGCCTCGCACGTTGACACGCCTACCGAACTGACAACCTCCAGTTGTTGACTTCCGGTTCAAGCTGCAACCTCCATAATCTAAATCCGTGAATGCTTCCAATTCCAGATCACCATCAGCGTGATACCAAAGTCCCAGCTTCGGTTTCGACTTGAGATATCTCAGAATTCGCTTCACAGCTTTCATATGCATTTCTTTCGGATTGGCTTGAAACTTAGCACAAATACACGCAGCAAACATAATGTCAGGTCTAGAAGCAGTTAAATACATAAGTGATCCGATCATGGCCCGATATAGAGTCGGATCCACATCAGTATCACTTTCTGTACCCGGTCCGAGATTGTGATTCACTTGAATCGGAGTACTAAAGTGAGCGATCAGCTTTGTTCCTTCCATCCCGAAGCGCTCCAGAATGTCGTAGACATACTTCGACTGATGGATAAACATGCCCTCCTTCCTCTGTTCAACTTGCAAACCCAGAAAGAAGTTCAGTTCTCCCATTGCACTCATCTCAAACTTTGACTTCATCACCTTCTCGAAATCTTTGCACATCTACTCGTCTGATGACCCGAAAATTATGTCATCCACGTACACTTGTACCAAGATAAAATCTTCTCCCTTTCTCTTCACGAACAATGTACTATCAATTCTCCCATTTCAAACCCGTTGTCTAAAAGATGAATTGATAGCGTCTCATACCATGCCCTTGGTGCTTCATGTAATCCATACAGAGCCTTATCGAGACGATACACTCTGTCTGGATACTTTGGATCAGTGAACGCAGGTGGTTGTTCGACGTACACCAGTTCCTTCACCTTTCCATACAGAAAGACACCCTTTACATCAAGTTGATAGACAACAAATACTTTGAAGGATGCAAAGGCTAGAAACAGACGAATTGCCTCGAGCCTTGCTACTGGTGCAAACACCTCGTTGTAATCGATTCCCTCTTCGTGGTTGAATCCCTTTACTACAAGTCTTGCCTTGTTGCGAGTGACAATACCCCGATCATCTCTCTTGCACATAAAAACCCATTTGGTTCCTATAGCAACTTCTCCTTGCGGTAGCGGCACTAACTTCCACACTTCTAGCTTTCTGAATTGTGACAGTTCTTCTTGCATCGCTTCAATCCAAGAATTGTCTTTCAGTGTCATTTGCACATTCTTCTGCTCTACTTGTGAGATGAAACACGAATAAAGACAAGTGTGAAAAGCCTCGGAGTCATTAATCATCGACAACAACACTGTGTTGTTATTCAAATTACTCCTAGTTCTCACACCAGAATGCGGATTTCCTATGATGCTCTCAACCGGATGATCCTTGTTTATCCTTGATATTTCAATCTCATCGACCCTAAGATTATCTCCCAAGTTTGATCCTACTTCACCTAACGGGGGAACATCTTCAGACGCTACATTCTCTTCCTCATGATCACTGTCTTTGGAATTTGAAGTACTAGTCTGATTCTCGTTTGTAGGTAACTCAGGTTCATTCTCTGATGGAGATCTATCTTCTGTCGCTGTAGGCTCCGAAGTTGATGGAATGCTCGCCTTTGGGAAACCGTGATAGTCATCATTCAGATTTAATGACGATAGGTCATTTTCATTTGTACCTGCATTTCCATCCAAAGGAATGTTAAATGACTCAAACAATTTGTCATAATCAAATATCCATTCCGGACCAGTTTGGGGTTCATGTATATAACTTGTTACATCAATGTTATACACAATTTCTACCGTACCGTTTGTTTTGTTAAAAACCCTTTTGTTTGTTGAGTTAGGCATATAATCTAGGAAATATCCTTCGTCAGCCTTTTCACCAAACTTAGGTTGATGTTTTGTTTTCATTAAAGTACACGGTACCCCAAACGGTTCGAAGCCAGTTAAATTTGGTGGTCTTTTATTCAGAACTTCATAACAGGTTTTGTTCAGTGATTTGACAGTAAGGACCCGATTTAAAACATGACAAGCGGTATTCACTGCCTCCCCCCAAAACATGGTAGGAAGCTTTGAATCCGAGAGCATGGTCCTTGCTGCCTCAATCAAAGTCCTGTTCTTCCGTTCTGCCACCCCATTTTGTTGTGGCTCATATGGTGCACTAAATTGATGCACTATGCCTTTGGATAGGCAATATACACCAATTACTATGTTTTTAAACTCTGTTCCATTATCACTCCTGATACATTTTACCCTTGTCCCATAGGAGTTTTCGACTTGGTCTAAGAACCCAATCAACTTTGCAGCTGTTTCGTCCTTTGTACCTAAAAAGAAAACCCATGAAAAATGTGAGTAATCATCAGTGATAACTAAACAGTACCAACAACCACCTATACTCCTTTTGTTGATAGGTCCGAAGACGTCCATATGCAACAAATCGAAAGTGGAAGCTATTGAGTTCTGAGTCTTAGACTTATGTGACTTCTTGTGTTGTTTGCCTTTCTTGCACGGTACACACTTGTCTTCAAAACTGAAAACTCTTCATCGGGACACCTTGCACCAGTCCATGTTTAGTGATGTAGTTCATTTTCCTCAGGTGCAAGTGTGCCATGCGTCTGTGCCATAAGACGGATTCGGTCTCTGAAGCTTTAGACAACAGACAGATTATTCCCATCGACGAATCAGAGATGTTCATGTCCAGCATGTACAAATCGTTCTTCCTTGGGGCTCTCATCATAATCCACTCTTCAGGAATTTTGAATCCCGGCTTCAGCACTAACGCTTCAGTATCAGTAAACAAAACTGAATTCTTCTTATCACAGATCTGAGAGACACTAATGAGATTGTGAGCAAGTCTATCAACATGATATACTTGATCAAGTGTGATAGTCCCATTAGTAATCACTCCTGTTCCAGTGATATTTCCTCCCTTGTTCCCGGCAAATGATACAAATCCCTTGTTCCCTCCCTTGAAGTCTGTGAGTAGACTTCTTTCCCCAGTCATGTGCCTAGAGCAACCACTGTCGACGAACCACTTGTTGTTGAGACATGTAGTTAGCTCCTGCACATGAAAGAAAACAAGTTAGTTATCACGGGGAACCCAAGCCATGACTGACTTGGCAATACCATTCTCATCCACATACGTGAACTCCTTCAAATAACCATCTCTCCTTTCAGGTGACTTGAGTGTTTGATTGAGAACCTGTTGGGGTGCAGAGTGATTTAAATTCACTCCTGGCCTTTGTGTAGGCATTTGCTGTTGAGCCCTTGAATAATTTCTATTATATGGCATTTCAGATTGATATCACTGGGCTCTACCTGGTGTCTGATGTCTTAGAGGAGTGTGAAACCTAACAGGAGTGTAAGCTCTTCTAGGTGTAGTACTCCTATAGACTTGTTGAGGTCCTGACCTAGATTGATTAAGGACTCTATTCGGTGAATTAGTCTAACCACTTCATTTGGTCTAGCCAACACCGGTATTTGTCTAACAGCAGTTTTTGGTGTGGCATTCACAATTTTCTCAGAGTTTTGAGATCCACTTGTGCTAGCTACACTTGGTGAGGGTTTATGTTGTTCAGGCTTTCCAACAATAGGTGTAGATTCTACCTTCTTATATGGACAGCTAGAAGCAACATGTCCCCTTTCATGACATCTAAAACAAGACATTTTATCAATTGACTTCTTATGAGTGCCCTTTGACTTCGGTGTCTCACTAATGTTAGATTCTTTCTTTTCAACTACCATGACTATTTCCTCTTTATGATTATGAACTTCAGATTTAGCTTCTCCTAGAATTTTGTCACTAGAAGACTGCACAAACTTGACTTTCTTAATCGTAGCATTATTATTAGTCACCTTAGTTGCTTTATCCTTATCAGATTCAGATACAGTTTCAGTTGTTACCTTTGGTTTAATAGTTTTATCCTGAGGCTGAGGCACATAATTATCGTTAAAAGGTGGAGGACTCTCTTTATAACCTAAACCTACTGATCATCTAAGATTTTCCCTAGGTTCAGTGAAGAGTTCCTGAACTTTTCTAACTTACTATTCACCTCTGCAACTTTAACTTTTGATTCTGCTAGCTCGACCTCCTTAATCGTAAGTTATTTGGTTAAAGCCTCAACATGCTCATACATAAGTTCTATCCTGAGACACTGCTCACTTAGTTTGTCTTTTAGAACTATTACATCTTGAGCATCTGCTTTCAGCTTATTCCTAAGATCTTCTTTAATATCTAGGAGGCTAGCATTATCTGATTTTAAGGATTCTATTTGAGCAGTTAAGTTACTATGTGTTTCTAGCACTAAATTCAATCTATCATTAAGGGTAGCACATAAAACACATAAATCACGGAATGTAGAAAAGTTCTGAATTACCTTTGTATGATCCAATTGCACGTTAGCCATCTATGCGGCAAACTCCAGAATCGTCTGATTGTCTGACTTCTACACCAACACAGGACTTGTATCATTCTGTTCATTGTCCTCTGTTACTTCCTCTGCTCCGACGTCCCCAATCTTTGTCACTTCAGCCATGAAGGCTCTAGCATTAGACTCTGGATGTGCACTCCAATCATACGTCCCATCAAGCTGTCTGTCCGATGATACGTTAGTTAACAGACCAGCGATGTTCGCTTGATTACCCGAACTAGCAAATTGATATCTTCCCTGAGGTTGATTCTGATATTTCTCAACCTTTGGTCGTTGACACTCTCGAGCAAAGTGTCTTAATCCCTAGCAGTTATAGCATTTAACCTTTGATTTGTCGAACCCAATCTTATTGTTGCTAACGTTCAGATTTCTGCCTGTTCGTTTTATAAACCTTTTAACTCTCTGAGTTACCATGGCCAGTTGCCATTGAAGATCCATTTCTTCTAAATCATCAGGATCCACCTGATCATAGTCCTCTTCCCATAATGTAAGATCGTTGATTTTTCCTTGTACACAATTACCATATGCTGCAACAAATGAAGCCAACAAATTCAGATGAGTTTCGGCTGATTGTGCACTCATAGGCATCTTTGTGCACTGTTGAGAAGTAGATGCTGAGTGAGTCGGTTTATCTTCCGGTTTTGAATACCCTAAGAAATCCCGACTGCTTATGTCTTCTACTTCTGCTGGGAGAGACGCTTCACCCGTGAAGAAAGCTGTAGCTGTTTTCAGTTCACTTGCGATCGAAGGTTTGGACTTTCCAAAATACGTATCTGGATCTTGGACTTGGTCATATTCCCTCTCCTTCTTAAGTAACTGAAAGTTGTAAGCCCTCAGCGTACCAATAACTCCCTCGAGAGTAAGAGTTTCGAATTTTTCCTCATCATACTTTATGAGCGCTATGTACATCTCCCACTTCGCTGGTAAAGCATCCAGAAGCTTCTCTATTTTCTCAACTTCACGATACTCGACATCGTGATTATCCAACTCCGTCAATAAATGGTAGAACTGTGTGATTGTCTCATCCAGCTTTTCGTTTTTCAATGCTTTGAAAATGGTGAACTGCTGCTTCAGCATCTCGGTCCTTCCTTTCCGAACTCTTGGATTTCCCTCACACCGTTTCTCAGGAGTATCCTATAGCTCTTTAGCTGTACGATGATTCCTGAATGTGTGCAGAATCTCCTGAGGTAGTGCCATGCGAATAATTGAAAACGCTCTGTTCTCAACCTCATATAGTTTCTTGTCATCATCCTTCATCTTCTGATATGTCAAGACCCTCTGACCACCCACAAACTCCTGAGTAGGTGGAATGTATCCCTCATCGATACAAATCCACATTCGCATGTCATTTAAACGAGCGAAATCGGCAAACCTATCCTTCCACCAGTAGTAGTCTTCCAACCTCATCAGCGTTGGTGGAGAATTCGCCTTACCAACCTCGTGGTCCATTTCGATATACTTTTGCAAACTAGTCATTCTATCTAAACTTTTTGAATTAGAACATAATTAATTTAATTTAAAATTAAATCAAAATAAACCTTTTCGAACTTAGGTAAGTTCGAATTAGTTTAATATTAAATTCATTTGAAATTAAATTCGAATTTTAATAAGTTCGAAATCAACAAATTCGAAATTCTGACAAGTTCGAGGCTTCTGACAAGTTTGAAGTTTGACAAATTCGAATGCTAACAAATTCGAATCTCAGCCAAATTCGAATGAAACCCTAAAATATATTCGTGAGGAGCGTATTTTTTGACAAGTTTGAAATTTCAGTCGAATTCGAACAAACCCTAATACTCCCTATGTTCGAGCGCCGCAAGTTCGAAAAACGGCCAAAAGTTTAATTTTTTCAAGTTTTCATTTTAAACTATTATTTTTAAGACTAAAAATATTGATTTTTGACCAAAAAGATGAACCAATGAAAACTTTTCTCCGTTGTCTTCCTTGTATAACTCGAAAAACTAACAAAAAAAAGTGATTTGTCTCGTCCAAAACGCCAAGAAACCACGGATGTTGATTATGAACACGAAGAACACTAAGAACACCCTTATGGCTCTGATACCACTTGTAAGGTCGCCTTCCTACGGATCCTATCTTGACGCGACGCCGTCCAACGAGTGCGGAATCCTCGTCAGCGGTTTGACGGATAGACCACACACACGATGATAGACGAACACTAGAACGCCCCGACACACGATTCTCTCCAAGAACAAACACCAAATCGCCCAGCAAGTTCGAGATCGCCTCTGCCATAATCTCTACTCAAGTTTTGCAAAAGTGGTTAATTAAAACGAATTAACACTTGATTATAACCCCTTATTCAAAATTGCTCAGGACAAGTTCGACTAAGGCCCAAGGCCCACGAACTTGTCCTCCATAAGTTCGAACCAGTGACTTTGAACTTATGTTTGAACTTATCTTTAAACTCATGTTTGAACTTCTCATTGAACTCATGTTTGAATTTATCTTTGAACTTATGTTTGAACTTATGCTTAAACTTATTGTAAAACATCAATTACAACCAATTTCAAACATTCATAAAATCAATATCAAACATATATAACAAACATATAACAAACATATATCAAACACGTATTAATATGCAATTACGAACAAATTAACTATTAAAAAATATCAACTATACTTAGACTGCTATCGTCACACAGGATGCACTAACAGAGATCTATTCCAGGGGTCCGTGATGAGTCCCATACGGACAGTGATTTGCGATACGGGATCGCGCGGGTGGACTGTCCCTAACAGTCCTCGGGGCGTATATATACGGCAGGTCCTGTAGCTGGGACGCTCCTGTGCTACAGGGTTATTGCAAATCATTGCTGCGTGCGGTGTATTGGCCGGGGAGGGGTATCCACAAAGATTGTTTTACTTCGCAGATCTCATACTTGTGTAGTTATACCTGAGATGTATGTTGGGCAATAGGGACAGGGACACGGACTGTGTGTGCTGTGTCCTATGTGTTTATGTGCAGTGTGTACCCTCGTGTGCTCACGGGCTTTATAGCTCACGTCTTAGAGTCTAACATGTTCAGGGAATCAGAAGGGATCTCAGTAGCAGCTGCCGAGATAGGGTTGGGATCACTTGAAGACTTGTAATTGTTCTATGTCTTGTTTAGAACTACACACGATAGTTGTTTTGGGATAATGTATCAGTATGTGTATCTGATAGTCTGGGTTGTTTTGTTTAGTTTAATCTGGGATTGCGAATATACTAAACTATGTTTTACTTTTGTGTTTAAAGTTTTAAATTGTCCATAATATACATTATCCTATGACATGTGCATCATAGATTGCCTGCGATATTGCCACGTATGATTTTGTGTTGATGTGGAATTTCTGGGATCGGGAGGGGTGTTACATGAATGTATCAGAGCTTGCAGTTTGAAGCTTCAGTATCGTTAGTGGATGCTTGACGTAGACCTTGTTCCGATCCATGGTGGATCATTTTGCGATCAATATTAGTGGATTGAACGAACTGGCTTAGTGTATAATGTTGGGTGATTTATTCGTCGTATTTAACTGTTTCCCTTTGTGCAGATCATTATGGCAGACCTGGGGGAGGGATCCGGCGCGGGTAAGCCGGCTAGTGATGAGTACATCTGCAAATCAGAGTTATTAGAGGTCCTTACAGAGTTCTATAGACAGCAACGGGAGCAAGAGCAGGATCAGGGTCTGCGTATGGGGCCAGTTATTCCGCCTACTGGGACTGAGTCAGGGGGTGGTGCTTCTTCATCGTCTCAGCGGGGCAGGTCCTTCAACGACTTCATGACGGGAGCCCCACCGCAGTTTCGGGGTGATGGGGAGCCGGGGGCGGCTATTGCTTGGGAGCGAGAGATTGAGGCGGCATTCCGGGTAGCCCATGTTGATCCAAAGGACATGGTTGGTTTCGCAGCTTATGAGTTATGGGGAAGGGCGTCTCAGTGGTGGAAATCGATTGAGTCTTCTATGACGCAGTCCGCCACCTATGCTATGACTTGGGAGAAGTTCAGAGCCGTGTTTGAGCTCCAGTATATTTCTCGGGATGAGCACAGAGAGATGGAGGGCCGATTCTTACACTTGCAGCAGGGCAGTATGACCGTACAGCTGTTTGTTGACCGGTTTAATGAGTATTCATAGTTCGCGCCTCAGCATGTTGACACCGATAGCCGAAAGGCTAATGTATTTATTGACGGTCTTCGGTCGGACATTCGAGAGTTGTGAGGCTGCATCATAGCCCTACTTTCGCCAGAGCCCTTGAGATGGCCCGCGTGAGAGAGCGGGAGATTCTTAAGCAAAGGGAGCAGCCCTCTTCTCAGAGACAGCGGACTGGGACGACTGAGCAACCATCGAATGTATGGAGGTCCTCCGGGGATGCTCCTAGTGATCAGCGTCCGGATCAGTGGCAGTTCTCAAGGCAGGGTTCGAGGCAAGGGTCTAGTCAGAGGCGGGATAGAGATACGGGCAGAGATCGGAGATCAAGGAGACAGGGCCAGAGTCAGAGATTTGAGGCTCAGAGTCAGAGCAGTGAGGGACAGGGGTCCCAAGCATCCGGTAGCAGGGCTGAGAAGTTCTTACGGGCATTCGGGAGGCGCCATTCGGGGCAGTGTTTGTCAGATCAACCTCGTTGCTTTAGATGTGGTCAGCGAGGGCATGCCGCGTCTGTGTGTACAACCCCCGAGCCATTATGTTTCCGATGTGGGAGGCCAGGGCACCGTGTCAGGGAATGTCCGGAGCCGGGACCGGCAGTTCAGGGGGCCAGTTCGAGTGGGGCCAGAGCAGAGCCGTCGTCGTCTAGTCGCCAGGATTTAGTTCCGAGGGGCCGATGACAGGTATATCAGGCGACCACGGAGGTGGCACGGATTCCACGGACGTCATTTCGGGTACGTATATTCTGAACGGACTTCTAGCCCGTGTTTTGTTTGATTCTGGGGCGGATCGCTCTTATGTATCGGTTGCATTTTTGTGCGTATCTTATTGTGTCTTCTTCTCCCTTATCTGTTCCTTTGATTGTCGAGAAGGTCGATAGGAGTACCATGTTAGTGGGTCGGCTATATCGGGATTGTGTTTTAGAGATAGATTCCCATCGGTTTATGATTGACTTGCTGCCGATTGAGATCAACAGTTTTGACTTGATTGTGGGTATGGATTGGTTGACTGCCAAACGGGCTGACATCTTGTGTGCAAAAAAGATTATCCGCATACCCATTTCTGACAGTGAGAGTGCCACAGTGTACGGGGAGCGTCGTAAGGGCGAGATTGGAATTGTGTCTATGGTTAGGGCTCAGAGATATGTGTCCAGGGGGTGCGAGACCTTCCTAGCTTATGTAGTTGATGCGCGGAAGGAAAATAAGACTTTAGAGGATATTCCAGTGATTCGTGAGTTCCCCGAGGTATTCCCAGAGGAGTTGTTTAGGTTACCGCCAGATTGCCAAGTGGAGTTTCGCATATATCTTGTTCTTGGGGCGGTGCCGATTGCTAAGACGCCTTATAGGCTAGCACCGACAGAGATGCGAGAGTTGATGTCTCAGTTACAGGAGCTGTTAGATCGTGGTTTATCCGTCCGAGTTCGTCACCGTGGGGCAAACCTGTGTTGTTTGTGAAAAAGAGGGATGACAGCATGCAGATGTGTATAGACTATAGGGAGTTGAACAAAGTGACGGTGAAGAACCATTATCCGCTTCCACGTTTCGACGACTTGTTTGATCAGCTCCAGGGGTCGAGCTTCTTCTCCAAGATTGACTTGCGATCTGGATATCATCAAACGAGGATGTGCCAAAGACAGCATTTCGGACTCATTATTAGGCACTACGAGTTCCTTGTGATGCCGTTCGGTTTGACTAACGCACCCGCGACTTTCATGGATTTGATGAACTGGGTGTGTAGACATATATTGGATAGATTCGTGATCGTGTTCATCGATGACGTCCTGATCTACTCGAGGAGCGTGGGAGACCACGAGCAGCACCTTCAAGAGGTTTTGAATGTGCTGCGCAGGGAGAGATTGTACACGAAGCTGTCCAAATGTGTATTTTGGCTGCGTGAGGTACAATTTTGGGGCATGTGGTCAGTGCAGAGGGCATAAAAGTGGATCCGGCCAAGATTGAGTCAGTGATGAGTTGGGAGCCTCCGAAGTCCGTACCTGAGATTCGCAGTTTTCTGGGTCTCGCCAGGTATTATCGATGCTTTATCCAGGACTTTTCGAGGATTGCCTTGCCGTTGACAAGATTGACACGACAGTGCGTATCGTTTGAGTGGTCCGAGGATCAGGTGCGTGCTTTCAGAGAGCTGAAGACCCGGTTGTGTCAGGATCCAGTGTTAGCCTTGCCAGAGGTACCGAGGATTTTGTGGTCTATTGTGATGCTTCAGGGTCTGGACTGGGTTGTGTTCTGATGCAAAGAGGGAAAGTGATTGCATATGCTTCGCGCCAGCTGAAACCCAATGAGGAGAACCATACGGTGCACGATCTGGAGTTAGACGCCATTGTGTTTGCGTTGAAGATTTGGCGGCATTATCTGTATGGATCTTGGTTTATTGTGTACACCGACCATAAGAGTCTTCAGTATCTGTTCAGCTAGAAGGGCTTGAACATGGGACAGCGGCGTAGTCTAGAGCTGTTAAAGGACTACGATTGTGAGATTAAGTACCACCAGGTTCGAGCTAATGTGGTAGCTGATGCGCTGAGCCGTAGGGCGTGCTGCCAGACTGTGATATCCTGGGCTTCGAGGCTTGAGATTACCTCGACATTGACGGACAGTCTGAGATTAGCGCAGTAGGAGGGCCTGCGAGGGGATAATGTGAATCAGGAGCGATTGACTGGGCAGCTCGAGACGCTGATCAGGGACGACCGGGGGTTGTATCTGTTTCATGATAGGGTTTGGGTCCCGAGGGTTGGGAATCTGCGACAGTTGATTCTTGATGAGTCGCACCAATCGAGGCTATCCGTGCATCCAGGGAGTACCAAAATGTACCGTGATCTTCGTCACTTCTACTGGTGGCCGTGGATGAAAAGGGATGTAGGCCGATACGTAGAACAGTGTATGACTTGTCTGAGGGTCAAGGCAGTGCATTAGAAGTCGCACGGTCATCTTCAGCCGTTAAAGATCTCCGAGTGGAAGTGGGATCACATTACGATGTATTTCATTGTGAGACTTCCAAACATGGTTCGCGGGAACGATATGATCTGGGTAATAGTAGATCGACTAACGATGAGTGCGCACTTCTTAGCTGGTCGGGGTACTATCACCATGGATCAGTTAGCGAGACTATATATTAATGAGGTGGTATCACGGCATGGGATTCTGATGTCTATTACGTCGGACAGGGATACTCGGTTTACGTCTCGATTCTGGCAGAGTTTCCAGCGGGAATTGGGAACCAGGGTTCAGCTGAGCACGGCGTACAGACCTCAAACAGATGGGCACACCAAGGGTACTAATCAGACCCTCGAGGATATGTTGCGAGCGTGTGCTATAGACTTCAGTGGTAACTGGGACGTGCATCTACCATTAGTCGAGTTCGCCTATAATAACAGTTATCACGCCACGATCAAGATTGCTCCGTTCGAGGCACTGTATGGGCGCAAGTGCCTGACCCCAGTGTGTTGGGGCGAGGCCAGTGAGCGACCTATTAGCGGGACGGAGCTACTACAAGAGATTAGTGATAAAGTGGCTGTGATTCGGGAGCATATGAGGGTCGCCCAGAGCCGTCAGAAGAGCTATACTGACCGTCGTTTGAAAGAGCTGGAGTTCAGTGTTGGAGATCGGGTTCTGTTAAAAGTGTCACCGTGGAAGGGGGTTACCCGATTCAGACGTCGTGGGAAGTTGAGTCCGCGTTATATCGGGCCGTTCGAGATTGTTGACAGGGTCCGGGATCAGGCCTATCGTTTGAGATTGCCTCCAGAGTTACCCGACGTGCACGATACCTTTCACATGAGTCATCTCCGGAAGTGTCTGTCTAAAGAAGATCAATACGTGCAGTTATCTGAGATTACAGTTGATGATCAGCTGCGATATGTGGAGCAGCCCGAGGCTGTTACCGATAGAAAGATCAAGAAGCTGCAAAATAAAGAGATTGCCTTGGTACTCGTTTAGTGAAGACACCATAAGGGTACCAACGCTACCTTTGAGCCCGAGTCAGAGATGCAATCAGGATATCCTCAGCTATTCCCGAGTTCGAGTTAGATTCCGGGACGAAATCTCTTTAAAAGTGGAGGATTTGTAACATCCGTCTTTTAAACCCGGTACGTGTAATTATTTTAGTGGATATTTATCTTATTAATATTGGGTTGGTCCAATTATATCCCGTTTCGTGGATTGATACGTGTCGGGATTTGGATTGCATGTCACCGGGTTATAATTTTAGCGGATGAATTATATATTTGGGATCATGGGATTAAATAGGTTAAATGGATATTAATATTGGAAATGTGATATCGGGTTTGGGTTATTGGGTCTGGGCTTCTAAAATTAGAAAGTATATGTACGTGCTTTCCCCTTTTCTTCCTTCTTCTTTTGGAAAGTCTGAAAATAGTCTGTGTGTGTGTGTGTGTATGTTCGTGAGTACAGCAACTAAAGAATCCATTTCAACTCAAAAATTGATTGCTGAAACTTGAAGTGGCCATCTCCTTGTTGTGTTCTTGGGATTGAAGGTACGAAATCCTTGGATTGATGCCTAAAATTCGTGTTATATGTTAGGCCCTTATGGGGATGGTTGGCTTAATTGTGTGGTGAAGTTTTGTATGGATTTTGAGGGTATTTCGTGACTGGAATCGGTTTGAAGGGAGTTTGATACCTCCTAGACATGGCTGGAAATCAAAGCAGGGTGATGAAGACCAGCGTGGTCGCGATGGCTGGTCGTGGTCGTGACTCCAAGAGCCGAGCGCGCGCGCTGGCCAGGGCGCGGGCCGGGGGCCGGGTCTTGCAGGCCTTATGTCCGGGGCTATTGGGGCCGCTTTTAGGGTCGGATTCCATTTGGGATTTTTGGGTCGTGTTTTGATTGAGTCTTCGGGGTTCCGTTGGGTTTTGTTTTGGGTCCCAGTCGGTTTGGGTCTATTATGAGTCGTGTTTATGTGTCCGTTAAAATTGGGATTAATATTTTTGGATTTATGTCTTTACAGGGACGAGCAGATAGTGGGCCGAGTTTGATCAAGGGATTCAGAGTCCGGGGAACCAATCAGGTGAGTACTCGAGTTCTTTTTAAACATGTGTTGTCTTTTGTGACCTTAGCTGTTTAGCTATAATTGTGCGTGTTATATATATGAGATAGGGACGTGAACTCAGGTATATTTCTATCCTTTGTATGTGTTGTGTTTGAGATATGAGATCTATTCCAAGGGTCCGTGACGAGCCCCATACGGACAGTGATTTGCGATACGAGATCACGCGGGTTGACTATCCCTAACAGTCCTAGGGGAGTATACATACGGCAGGGCCTGTAGCCGGGTCGCTCCTGTGCTACAGGGTTATTGCTAATCACTTCTGCGTGCGGTGTATTGGCCGGGGAGGGGTCCCCACAGGGATTGTTTTACTGCGCAGATCTCATACTTGTGTAGTTATACCTGAGATGTATGTTGGGCAACAGGGACAGGGACAGGGACTGTGTGTGCTATGTGCTATGTGTTTATGTGCAGTGTCTAACCTTCGCATGCTCACGGGCTTTATAGCTCACGTCTTCGAGTCTAACATGTTCATGGAATCAGAAGGGATCTCAGCAGCAGCCGCCGAGATAGGGTTGGGATCACTTGAAGACTTGTAATTGTTCTTAGTCTTGATTAGAACTGCACGCGATAGTTGTTTTGGGATAATGTATCAGTATGTGTATCTGGTAGTCTGGGATGTTTTGTTTAGTTTAATCTGGGATTGCGAATGTACTAAACTATGTTTATCTTTTGTGTTCAAAGTTTTAAATTATCCGTGATCTGCATTATCCTATGACATGTGCATCATAGATTGCCTGCAATATTGCCACGTATGATATTGTGTTGATGTGGCATTTCTGGGATCGGGAGGGGTGTTACAGTTTCAATATTGGTATATATAAATTGTATATAAGGAAAGTAATTCAAAGGATTATTGGGAAAGCATACGGGGGTACGAGAATACATGTAAGACACATGTTAATTTTAAATGAGATTTGGAATATACAATGCGAGTTATGAAAAGAGAAATATATGCGAGTTATAATCAATCGGAAAGGGATATAACACCTCATGAGGATAATATACTTAATGATTTGGTGGTTTGATCAAATATAAAAAGTTTTTAAGGGACTTTGGATACTGATGGATTATACTTATAAATCAAAGAAAATCTAATATTATGATCAAAGAGTCTAAGGAGGTTTTGAGTTACAATAACTTAAGATTGGTGCAGTAATATGACAAGAGCATTCAGACTATGAACATAAAGTATTTCGTGTAATCTGCATGACTAACTAAAAGGATATGGGTTATGAGAAAAATGAAAACCACATTATTGTGTCACTCTAATAGTTAAAGATATGTGTTAATAAGATGAAATTTTGATTTTTAGATGACCAAGGAATGTAGCCTATATACTTACAAACTTAATGACCACAAGGTATTGAAGCTCCGACAATGATAATGTTGATTATAAGATATGTTTAAAGTATTGAATTCAAGAAGAAATGTCATAATGAGTTTTAGAAATTGAATGGATATAATATGGAACTTGGATTAATCCAAGATAATAAAATAAGAAGAATTGCAATCAGACATGGATACCTAAGAAATTTCATGAAGAGTTAAAACTATAAGAAACGGGTTTTGATAAATGTCAGATGGTGTGAGTAATCTTGGTTTAACTCTAATAGAATTCGGTGATATTGACGTGATATTCGGGATGGACTGGTTGATTGAGAATGAGGCCCATATAGTTTGGAAGAAAAGAATGATAAAGATAACTACACCGGAAGGGCGAGATATTTGCATATTGGGGGATAGGAGAAGTAGGGATCTATGTTTGTTGACCCTTGGTAAGGCACGAAAGCTGGATGCTAAGGGTTGTGAGTCTTATTTGGCATATGCTATTGATCCCAAGACTGAAAAGAAAACTGTGGCCGATGTGCTTGTTGTGTTTAAATTCCCGGATGTGTTTCCGGAAGACTTGTATGGTGTGCTACATGAAAGACAAGTGGAATTTCTTATTGACTTGATCCCTGGAGCTTCTCCAATAGCTCATTCTTCGTACCGTCTTGCACGTACCGATACGCAAGAAATGATGAAGCAACTTCAGGAGTTGTTGGATAAGGGCTTTATTTGACCGAGTTCTTCACCATGGAGAGCACCGGTACTATTTGTAAAGAAGAAGGATGGCACAATGAGAATGTGCATCGATTATCATGAGCTGAAAAAGTAACCATAAAGAATAAGTATCCGCTACCAAGAAATGACAATCGGCGGATTGTAGATAGATTGATTAATTCAGCATGTTTTATACCAACTCGAGAAGGTTATTCGCGGAAAGACTTGCAGAAATTTATATGAGTAAGATCATTGCTCTTCATGGTATTCTAGAATCAATTATATCTGATGAGAATAGTCGTTTCATCTCTAACTTCTGGTCTGTGCTACAAGAGTGATTAGGCACACGTATAGCTATGAGTACCGCCTAATGTCTGCAAATTGATGGTCAAAGTGAAAGGACCATTTTTACACTTGAAGATTTTATGCGGTCCTACATTTTAGATCTTGGTGCTAATTGGGATGACCATCTACCATTGATAGAGTTGTCGTACAACAACGGTTTCCACACAACAATTATCAGAGCACCATTTAAGGCACTATATGGGAGAAAATGCAGGACTCCTACATGTTGGAAAGAAACAAAAGAAACTCCAATTGCTTGCCTGACACTGTTACCGGAAACAAACGAGAAGATACAATTGGTCAGACATAATATGAAAGCGACCCAGGATCGACATAAATGTTACCATGATAGGAGGCATAAACCCATCAATTTTGTGGTTACATGATTGGGTTTACCTGAAAGTATCACCTAGAAGAGGAGTTATTGGTTTTGTTAAAAGAGGCAAGCTCCAAACCAAGGTTTGTAGGCCCGTTCAGAATAGCAGAAAAGGAGGGAACTCAATCGTATCATTTAGAATTGCCTAAGGAGATGTCGGGCATACACCCGTTGTTTCATGTGGGAAACCTTAGGAAATCCTTCACAACTGGAAACAAGGATTGGGCTGATCATACCGAGTTGCAGATAAATGAGAGGCTCCGATATGTGGAAGATCCGAAATGTGTTTTGGATACTAAAGTCAAGAAGCTAAGATACAAAGAGATTGAAATGGTGATGATACGTTTGAAGCATCACAAAGGAGCAAACCACACATGGAAAACAAAGGCAGTTATGTTAACGAAGTATCCACAACTGTTCGAAACCAAGTAACTTCGAGGACGAAGTTCAAGCATGGTGGAGCTCATTTTGTAACATCCTAATTCTTAAATTGATGTAATCAAGGATATTTAGTTGAAATGTCGTATTTATTGTATCCAAGTTGGATTATTTATTCGGAAATTTAAAAGTTGCTTGTTATGTTAAATAACTATTAAGTATGATGAAATTTAAATGTGGTGGTGATAAATAAAGATTGAACTTCATTTAAAGAAATCAGATAAGTGGAGGGGCCACTTGTGTCATTAACCGAAAGTGAAGAATAAAAAGACTATTTGAGTCTTTCATTAGCCATTTGCAACCTTTTCACCTTCAAAACACACACACAAACTTCCTTTCAAGAAATCTCAGCTGGAAATCGAAATTTTTGGAATAAAATTCATGTGTTAAAGCTGATATAACAAGATTCAATTTTGAATCAAGGTTAGAAAGTGATTATTTAGTTGGAGTGTTCTTGAATGAGCTTAAATGCAAAATTCGGATTTTTGAATCTAATAAATTGTGGTTGCATGTATGTTATTATAGTTGGAAAACATCAATTGAAGTTCCTAGAGGCATCTGATACAAGAATCGTTCACTGATTCAACAGAAAAGGGAAGAAATATAAATTTTTATGAAACTTTGTGTTCTAGAGGTTTTTTACTAGTTTTGGTCAAATCTGGACGATATTGAGTGTTATTAATAGGGAAAGTGGTCTAGAAACACTACATATATGCTAATATATCAATTGTATGGATTGTATGTTTATGAAAATGAGTTTGACAAAATTTTGATAAAAACCTGTAGGTTGCGACCTGCTGAGCTGCAGGTCGACTCGGCGAGTCGGGTGGTATGACTCCGCGAGTCGCCAAGAACACCAAGCCGATAAAAAAAATTTCTAAGTATTGAGACCCGGATTTCGGGTAGGGTCGAACTTCGAATGGGGGATCCGAACTTCGGATGGGTCTAAATTCGGGTTACATTTCGGGTATAATTGGAATTCGGCCGAGGATCCGAATCTCGGACCTCGACTCGGCGAGTCCAACCGGGTGACTCAGCGAGTCGGCCTCAGTTCATGCGAGTTTCGGATCTGGTGAAGAGGATCCGAACTTTTGGGCTAAAAAACCTGATTTTTTAGATAACTTTAGCATTATAAAAGGCCATTTAATGATGGATTCCTTGGACTTAATAACAATCCGAACCTTGGGTTTAAAATATGAATTTCGGATGGCAATTCCGAAGGTTTAATACTTTAACTTGTGAAACTTGATGGAAAATTGTTAATGAACAGACTCTGATGGTATTTCCTATGAAAATGTAACAACAGGTCTCTCGTGGTGTTGTTTAACACATAGTGGGGTAATTTGTGATTCCGGTTGAAAGCCCGAGGAGAAATAATATAATTTAAATTTATTTAACGCATCCACTATGATAACTTATGATTGTATACTTCTACATTTGTTTTATGTTAGTTGTTGTCCTCTGAGGAATGTTGTTTCTATTCGTTTGGCATTCTACTAACATGCATTTATTTTGGTGCACATTATAGCTTGCATACATGTTTTACATGTTCCGTTTCTTTGTTGTGCATCAACGTGATGGGCTTGCGAGCCATAATTGTTAATATGGTGTTACCGAGGATATATGACCTGGAGCCGATCACTCCGAGGTTCCGAGGAGCAGTGTAACATCCCCGATGATAAATTCGCCTCAGACGATGTGTTTGTGCCGAGCAATGGCTTGATGAAGCTGCGGCTCATTTCCGTACATCGTGTACGAAGAGGTTAGACGGCGTTTGTTGCCGGTGTTGCTCTTGTGTGCTGCATAAAGACTTGTAGAATATATAATCTGTGTACTCACTAAGCTTTGCTTATCCCGTAGTTGTTTACATTTTTCAGGAAAGGGAAAATATGTTGTTAGACCTTCTAGTTAGGTCATATTTGGATGTTTTGGAAGATTTTCTACTACTCAATCGGTAAGTGATATATGGGGACATCGTAGTAATACTTTGGATGGTTGTAATAATTATTGAGTATGTAGAAGTTAGACTAGAACCTTGTAGCACCATAGGGTTATTGACTTTTATTTTAACTTTGTATTTTCAGTTTTTTGTATTGTATTAAGTATTTCAGATCATTAAATTGTTATGTGTTGTGATTAATCCTAGGTAATGTAATGGTGGTTATTGTGGCAAGAGTGTCACAACTCCCAGTACAGACATAATATTCATTATGGCACATAAATAATCAATAACATGGAAGTCATTACATATCATTGACAAGATATAAGATGCATGACTGATGTGACTTCCAATCCACGCTCCGGTCTTTCACGGAGTCAAGTGGGCCTAACTCATAAAGAATCTCGCGCTAATGTCTTTCATGAAGTCAAGCGGGATTATCGAATTGTCGTGCTTGCGAACTCCTACCATCAAACACCAATCCCTTATCTATCCTTGTATCCAGAATTATATATATGCATGTCATGTAGCATGTACATATTACTTTGACATGCAATTCAAATGATCATACAAATCATAGCATTAACTCTGGATCCACATTTCATAGAAGATCAAGCGAGTAAATAACACCATATAAGCATCAAGTACACACATTACAGAGTAAGGGGATTTACTCACATATACCGATGCTTTCACATATCTTAAGTACCATGCTTAAGTCTCGAACTCGCACCTCGAGTACGGGTCATCCACACACGACCTAATATTATGTACGTTCACCATGAGGCAACTTATCCTGAATTAGCGTATTTTGCCAGGTCCATTTCTGACAGAAATTAATATATACATTAATATGCGACATGACCGTTTAATTCTCTTACATCCATTTAATTATTCATTTAGATGGCTCATTATCATTATTTAAATGCATAACCTTTCCATACAAGGTAGTTCTCAAATCACAAAACTTAAATCAGTTTAACATGTACACTACCGGAATGATGCGGCACGACGCGGTGCAGGCGTGACGCGTCGATTATTAAGAAAATATTTAATTATCTCAATTTCCCGACACGGCGCATCAAAGATTTGACGCGACGCGCCAGTTATTTAGTAATTAACTCATTTTCTCAGGTGCGCGATGCATCGCGTTGAGCTGTTGGCTCGCGCGTGAGTTATAAAATACCCATCTTCCTCATTTACGCGACGTGGCGCGTCGAGGATTTGACGCGACGCATCGACCGACGGCTGAAAGGTTCTGGTGCCGACACCTAATGGACGCGGCGCGTTGAGGTGCTGACGCGGCGCGTCACGACCATACAGAAACCTTCAACTTACGGGGTTTTCAACAAAAATTCCAAGAACACATATTATTACATTTTAATCATTTGGAATCATTTAACAGACATTGCTAACATGTATCTAACCATTTTTAACTATCAAAATCATCAAACTCCTCATAATTCACTATATTTATCATATTTACTATAAAATCTATATAAAATCATACATACCATCAATGGAGCTAAAACTTTTCATAAAGCTTAGAAATCAACATATTAACACTTTTCAGTAGTCATTTCAAAGATCCATCACGTTTTATGAGTTTCACCCTTTTTTTTGTAAAATTTGAAAAGTCCATAACTATCTAGAAACACAACCAATGAGCTTGAAACTTTGAGGAAAGCTTGGAAACCAATTTAGGAATGTTTTCCATTGATTTGTTTAAAGATCTAACGTCAATATTAGAAATCACCATTTTTGAGCTTCAAACCTGCATTAATGGAGTTTGAAGAACGAAAGAAGTTTTTCAGAAAGTTTAGAAAAGCATATAAATACATACAAAATTTGTATTTAACACATAGGAAACATATAACTTAAGTAGAGAGGTTATACCCCAAGAGATATGCTAGAGAGAGTTGTAGAAGTTGGTTGCACAAAGTAGCACCTTTTTGCTCTTTTCTGTCAACTTACACACACTCACACACAAAGCTCCAGAGAAATGATGCAGATTTATGGAGGAGGGTGGAGAGTAGCGGTGTTCAAAAAATTCCGAAATCGAAAAACCGGTATGAAAAACCGAAAAAGCATTCCGATTAAAAAACTCTTATTTTCGGTTTGATTAACCTAACTGGAAAAAACCTTCGGTTTAGGTTTACGATTTCGGTGATGAACGGTTAACCGAAAAACCGAAATAAATTTAATTTTATATATTTTTACTTTAATGCCTATAAATATTAACATTTATCTCAACAATAATTTAAAATTGTATTTTATTTATTAGTTTACATTAATTTTTAAATTCAAAACAACAAAAAATTACACTAGAATATTAATTTAGAAAGATTATTTATTTATTTTTTGTTTCTATTAGATTTTTAAAGATAATGTTCAATCTTTTAAAAATATTATATAGATAATTTGTAGTTTTATTTATCTCTTTTGTTATTTTGAACACTTGAATTTTAGAAACTAATTGTTGAAGTTTTTAGTTTGAAAGTTAATTAATAAAATAAAATGGCTAATTGGTTAACTGAATAACCGAACCGAAAAAAACCGGTTAATTCTTTGTCGGATAACCGACTTTTTAGGTTTAGGTTCACGAAATCCTCGAACCGGTATCTCCAGTTAACCATCCGAAATACAATTTCGGTTCAGTTAACCATCCATGAACACCCGTAGTGGAGAGGAGTAATGACCAAGAAACCTATTTAAATTATTAAGTGCACATACAGAAATTTAGTTAATAGATTTGTAATTATTAATATTGTTACTTATTGTGTAAAAGAATGTCAAAAGGTGTTGTAATGCGTAGGGCCATTTGGGGGCTAAGGAAGAATCCAATATGAGCCAAAAATGGTTGGAGCCTTTACGAGAACTGGCGTAGCATGGCACGTATTCTACTACGATGATTATCAAATCGCCTACTTTCATAGACGGTGATCGTCTAAGTTCGAAGGTTTAGCTCGGCAGCAACCCAATGCACATTATTAACAGAGATTTGGAATAACACCTATACAAATATCAACAACTGTGTTACTATCTCAGCTGCATGAAATAAGTGAAAATTTATAGATTTATGTGCAGTGTCTAACCTTCGCATGCTCACGGGCTTTATAGCTCACGTCTTCGAGTCTAACATGTTCATGGAATCAGAAGGGATCTCAGCAGCAGCCGCCGAGATAGGGTTGGGATCACTTGAAGACTTGTAATTGTTCTTAGTCTTGATTAGAACTGCACGCGATAGTTGTTTTGGGATAATGTATCAGTATGTGTATCTGGTAGTCTGGGATGTTTTGTTTAGTTTAATCTGGGATTGCGAATGTACTAAACTATGTTTATCTTTTGTGTTCAAAGTTTTAAATTATCCGTGATCTGCATTATCCTATGACATGTGCATCATAGATTGCCTGCAATATTGCCACGTATGATATTGTGTTGATGTGGCATTTCTGGGATCGGGAGGGGTGTTACAGTTTCAATATTGGTATATATAAATTGTATATAAGGAAAGTAATTCAAAGGATTATTGGGAAAGCATACGGGGGTACGAGAATACATGTAAGACACATGTTAATTTTAAATGAGATTTGGAATATACAATGCGAGTTATGAAAAGAGAAATATATGCGAGTTATAATCAATCGGAAAGGGATATAACACCTCATGAGGATAATATACTTAATGATTTGGTGGTTTGATCAAATATAAAAAGTTTTTAAGGGACTTTGGATACTGATGGATTATACTTATAAATCAAAGAAAATCTAATATTATGATCAAAGAGTCTAAGGAGGTTTTGAGTTACAATAACTTAAGATTGGTGCAGTAATATGACAAGAGCATTCAGACTATGAACATAAAGTATTTCGTGTAATCTGCATGACTAACTAAAAGGATATGGGTTATGAGAAAAATGAAAACCACATTATTGTGTCACTCTAATAGTTAAAGATATGTGTTAATAAGATGAAATTTTGATTTTTAGATGACCAAGGAATGTAGCCTATATACTTACAAACTTAATGACCACAAGGTATTGAAGCTCCGACAATGATAATGTTGATTATAAGATATGTTTAAAGTATTGAATTCAAGAAGAAATGTCATAATGAGTTTTAGAAATTGAATGGATATAATATGGAACTTGGATTAATCCAAGATAATAAAATAAGAAGAATTGCAATCAGACATGGATACCTAAGAAATTTCATGAAGAGTTAAAACTATAAGAAACGGGTTTTGATAAATGTCAGATGGTGTGAGTAATCTTGGTTTAACTCTAATAGAATTCGGTGATATTGACGTGATATTCGGGATGGACTGGTTGATTGAGAATGAGGCCCATATAGTTTGGAAGAAAAGAATGATAAAGATAACTACACCGGAAGGGCGAGATATTTGCATATTGGGGGATAGGAGAAGTAGGGATCTATGTTTGTTGACCCTTGGTAAGGCACGAAAGCTGGATGCTAAGGGTTGTGAGTCTTATTTGGCATGTGCTATTGATCCCAAGACTGAAAAGAAAACTGTGGCCGATGTGCTTGTTGTGTTTAAATTCCCGGATGTGTTTCCGGAAGACTTGTATGGTGTGCTACATGAAAGACAAGTGGAATTTCTTATTGACTTTATCCCTGGAGCTTCTCCAATAGCTCATTCTTCGTACCGTCTTGCACGTACCGATACGCAAGAAATGATGAAGCAACTTCAGGAGTTGTTGGATAAGGGCTTCATTTGACCGAGTTCTTCACCATGGAGAGCACCGGTACTATTTGTAAAGAAGAAGGATGGCACAATGAGAATGTGCATCGATTATCATGAGCTGAAAAAGTAACCATAAAGAATAAGTATCCGCTACCAAGAAATGACAATCGGCGGATTGTAGATAGATTGATTAATTCAGCATGTTTTATACCAACTCGAGAAGGTTATTCGCGGAAAGACTTGCAGAAATTTATATGAGTAAGATCATTGCTCTTCATGGTATTCTAGAATCAATTATATCTGATGAGAATAGTCGTTTCATCTCTAACTTCTGGTCTGTGCTACAAGAGTGATTAGGCACACGTATAGCTATGAGTACCGCCTAATGTCTGCAAATTGATGGTCAAAGTGAAAGGACCATTTTTACACTTGAAGATTTTATGCGGTCCTACATTTTAGATCTTGGTGCTAATTGGGATGACCATCTACCATTAATAGAGTTGTCGTACAACAACGGTTTCCACACAACAATTATCAGAGCACCATTTAAGGCACTATATGGGAGAAAATGCAGGACTCCTACATGTTGGAAAGAAACAAAAGAAACTCCAATTGCTTGCCTGACACTGTTACCGGAAACAAACGAGAAGATACAATTGGTCAGACATAATATGAAAGCGACCCAGGATCGACATAAATGTTACCATGATAGGAGGCATAAACCCATCAATTTTGTGGTTACATGATTGGGTTTACCTGAAAGTATCACCTAGGAGAGGAGTTATTGGTTTTGTTAAAAGAGGCAAGCTGGAACCAAGGTTTGTAGGCCCGTTCAGAATAGCAGAAAAGGAGGGAACTCAATCGTATCATTTAGAATTGCCTAAGGAGATGTCGGGCATACACCCGTTGTTTCATGTGGGAAACCTTAGGAAATCCTTCACAACTGGAAACAAGGATTGGGCTGATCATACCGAGTTGCAGATAAATGAGAGGCTCCGATATGTGGAAGATCCGAAATGTGTTTTGGATACTAAAGTCAAGAAGCTAAGATACAAAGAGATTGAAATGGTGATGATACGTTTGAAGCATCACAAAGGAGCAAACCACACATGGGAAACAAAGGCAGTTATGTTAACGAAGTATCCACAACTGTTCGAAACCAAGTAACTTCGAGGACGAAGTTCAAGCATGGTGGAGCTCATTTTGTAACATCCTAATTCTTAAATTGATGTAATCAAGGATATTTAGTTGAAATGTCGTATTTATTGTATCCAAGTTGGATTATTTATTCGGAAATTTAAAAGTTGCTTGTTATGTTAAATAACTATTAAGTATGATGAAATTTAAATGTGGTGGTGATAAATAAAGATTGAACTTCATTTAAAGAAATCAGATAAGTGGAGGGGCCACTTGTGTCATTAACCGAAAGTGAAGAATAAAAAGACTATTTGAGTCTTTCATTAGCCATTTGCAACCTTTTCACCTTCAAAACACACACACAAACTTCCTTTCAAGAAATCTCAGCTGGAAATCGAAATTTTTGGAATAAAATTCATGTGTTAAAGCTGATATAACAAGATTCAATTTTGAATCAAGGTTAGAAAGTGATTATTTAGTTGGAGTGTTCTTGAATGAGCTTAAATGCAAAATTCGGATTTTTGAATCTAATAAATTGTGGTTGCATGTATGTTATTATAGTTGGAAAACATCAATTGAAGTTCCTAGAGGCATCTGATACAAGAATCGTTCACTGATTCAACAGAAAAGGGAAGAAATATAAATTTTTATGAAACTTTGTGTTCTAGAGGTTTTTTACTAGTTTTGGTCAAATCTGGACGATATTGAGTGTTATTAATAGGGAAAGTGGTCTAGAAACACTACATATATGCTAATATATCAATTGTATGGATTGTATGTTTATGAAAATGAGTTTGACAAAATTTTGATAAAAACCTGTAGGTTGCGACCTGCTGAGCTGCAGGTCGACTCGGCGAGTCGGGTGGTATGACTCCGCGAGTCGCCAAGAACACCAAGCCGATAAAAAAAATTTCTAAGTATTGAGACCCGGATTTCGGGTAGGGTCGAACTTCGAATGGGGGATCCGAACTTCGGATGGGTCTAAATTCGGGTTACATTTCGGGTATAATTGGAATTCGGCCGAGGATCCGAATCTCGGACCTCGACTCGGCGAGTCCAACCGGGTGACTCAGCGAGTCGGCCTCAGTTCATGCGAGTTTCGGATCTGGTGAAGAGGATCCGAACTTTTGGGCTAAAAAACCTGATTTTTTAGATAACTTTAGCATTATAAAAGGCCATTTAATGATGGATTCCTTGGACTTAATAACAATCCGAACCTTGGGTTTAAAATATGAATTTCGGATGGCAATTCCGAAGGTTTAATACTTTAACTTGTGAAACTTGATGGAAAATTGTTAATGAACAGACTCTGATGGTATTTCCTATGAAAATGTAACAACAGGTCTCTCGTGGTGTTGTTTAACACATAGTGGGGTAATTTGTGATTCCGGTTGAAAGCCCGAGGAGAAATAATATAATTTAAATTTATTTAACGCATCCACTATGATAACTTATGATTGTATACGTCTACATTTGTTTTATGTTAGTTGTTGTCCTCTGAGGAATGTTGTTTCTATTCGTTTGGCATTCTACTAACATGCATTTATTTTGGTGCACATTATAGCTTGCATACATGTTTTACATGTTCCGTTTCTTTGTTGTGCATCAACGTGATGGGCTTGCGAGCCATAATTGTTAATATGGTGTTACCGAGGATATATGACCTGGAGCCGATCACTCCGAGGTTCCGAGGAGCAGTGTAACATCCCCGATGATAAATTCGCCTCAGACGATGTGTTTGTGCCGAGCAATGGCTTGATGAAGCTGCGGCTCATTTCCGTACATCGTGTACGAAGAGGTTAGACGGCGTTTGTTGCCGGTGTTGCTCTTGTGTGCTGCATAAAGACTTGTAGAATATATAATCTGTGTACTCACTAAGCTTTGCTTATCCCGTAGTTGTTTACATTTTTCAGGAAAGGGAAAATATGTTGTTAGACCTTCTAGTTAGGTCATATTTGGATGTTTTGGAAGATTTTCTACTACTCAATCGGTAAGTGATATATGGGGACATCATAGTAATACTTTGGATGGTTGTAATAATTATTGAGTATGTAGAAGTTAGACTAGAACCTTGTAGCACCATAGGGTTATTGACTTTTATTTTAACTTTGTATTTTCAGTTTTTTGTATTGTATTAAGTATTTCAGATCATTAAATTGTTATGTGTTGTGATTAATCCTAGGTGATGTAATGGTGGTTATTGTGGCAAGAGTGTCACAACTCCCAGTACAGACATAATATTCATTATGGCACATAAATAATCAATAACATGGAAGTCATTACATATCATTGACAAGATATAAGATGCATGACTGATGTGACTTCCAATCCACGCTCCGGTCTTTCACGGAGTCAAGTGGGCCTAACTCATAAAGAATCTCGCGCTAATGTCTTTCATGAAGTCAAGCGGGATTATCGAATTGTCGTGCTTGCGAACTCCTACCATCAAACACCAATCCCTTATCTATCCTTGTATCCAGAATTATATATATGCATGTCATGTAGCATGTACATATTACTTTGACATGCAATTCAAATGATCATACAAATCATAGCATTAACTCTGGATCCACATTTCATAGAAGATCAAGCGAGTAAATAACACCATATAAGCATCAAGTACACACATTACAGAGTAAGGGGATTTACTCACATATACCGATGCTTTCACATATCTTAAGTACCATGCTTAAGTCTCGAACTCGCACCTCGAGTACGGGTCATCCACACACGACCTAATATTATGTACGTTCACCATGAGGCAACTTATCCTGAATTAGCGTATTTTGCCAGGTCCATTTCTGACAGAAATTAATATATACATTAATATGCGACATGACCGTTTAATTCTCTTACATCCATTTAATTATTCATTTAGATGGCTCATTATCATTATTTAAATGCATAACCTTTCCATACAAGGTAGTTCTCAAATCACAAAACTTAAATCAGTTTAACATGTACACTACCGGAATGATGCGGCACGACGCGGTGCAGGCGTGACGCGTCGATTATTAAGAAAATATTTAATTATCTCAATTTCCCGACACGGCGCATCAAAGATTTGACGCGACGCGCCAGTTATTTAGTAATTAACTCATTTTCTCAGGTGCGCGATGCATCGCGTTGAGCTGTTGGCTCGCGCGTGAGTTATAAAGTACCCATCTTCCTCATTTACGCGACGTGGCGCGTGGAGGATTTGACGCGACGCATCGACCGACGGCTGAAAGGTTCTGGTGCCGACACCTAATGGACGCGGCGCGTTGAGGTGCTGACGCGGCGCGTCACGACCATACAGAAACCTTCAACTTACGGGGTTTTCAACAAAAATTCCAAGAACACATATTATTACATTTTAATCATTTGGAATCATTTAACAGACATTGCTAACATGTATCTAACCATTTTTAACTATCAAAATCATCAAACTCCTCATAATTCACTATATTTATCATATTTACTATAAAATCTATATAAAATCATACATACCATCAATGGAGCTAAAACTTTTCATAAAGCTTAGAAATCAACATATTAACACTTTTCAGTAGTCATTTCAAAGATCCATCACGTTTTATGAGTTTCACCCTTTTTTTTGTAAAATTTGAAAAGTCCATAACTAGCTAGAAACACAACCAATGAGCTTGAAACTTTGAGGAAAGCTTGGAAACCAATTTAGGAATGTTTTCCATTGATTTGTTTAAAGATCTAACGTCAATATTAGAAATCACCATTTTTGAGCTTCAAACCTGCATTAATGGAGTTTGAAGAACGAAAGAAGTTTTTCAGAAAGTTTAGAAAAGCATATAAATACATACAAAATTTGTATTTAACACATAGGAAACATATAACTTAAGTAGAGAGGTTATACCCCAAGAGATATGCTAGAGAGAGTTGTAGAAGTTGGTTGCACAAAGTAGCACCTTTTTGCTCTTTTCTGTCAACTTACACACACTCACACACAAAGCTCCAGAGAAATGATGCAGATTTATGGAGGAGGGTGGAGAGTAGCGGTGTTCAAAAAATTCCGAAATCGAAAAACCGGTATGAAAAACCGAAAAAGCATTCCGATTAAAAAACTCTTATTTTCGGTTTGATTAACCTAACTGGAAAAAACCTTCGGTTTAGGTTTACGATTTCGGTGATGAACGGTTAACCGAAAAACCGAAATAAATTTAATTTTATATATTTTTACTTTAATGCCTATAAATATTAACATTTATCTCAACAATAATTTAAAATTGTATTTTATTTATTAGTTTACATTAATTTTTAAATTCAAAACAACAAAAAATTACACTAGAATATTAATTTAGAAAGATTATTTATTTATTTTTTGTTTCTATTAGATTTTTAAAGATAATGTTCAATCTTTTAAAAATATTATATAGATAATTTGTAGTTTTATTTATCTCTTTTGTTATTTTGAACACTTGAATTTTAGAAACTAATTGTTGAAGTTTTTAGTTTGAAAGTTAACTAATAAAATAAAATGGCTAATTGGTTAACTGAATAACCGAACCGAAAAAAACCGGTTAATTCTTTGTCGGATAACCGACTTTTTAGGTTTAGGTTCACGAAATCCTCGAACCGGTATCTCCAGTTAACCATCCGAAATACAATTTCGGTTCAGTTAACCATCCATGAACACCCGTAGTGGAGAGGAGTAATGACCAAGAAACCTATTTAAATTATTAAGTGCACATACAGAAATTTAGTTAATAGATTTGTAATTATTAATATTGTTACTTATTGTGTAAAAGAATGTCAAAAGGTGACAAGAAGAGCCACATCTCCCTAGACCAGAAATCCATTTCTCTCATTCGTAACTTGCTCGGCAAGTTATGTCTGGTTCATTACCCGGTACTCGAAAATGCTAATTTTTGATATTATAGTCAAACAACTAAATTTTTCATGAGGATTAACAATTCGATATCCAAAATGAGTAATTCACATTTCATAATGGTCATTACATTCAATCAAGCACTGTTACTCATCTGATAATTAACCAAGTTGGATTTTGTAAATTTTCGGATGTTGCATGAAACAAAATTAATGACAAAAGCAATGTCTACACAAATTACATGATACAGTAGAATACGGGCCAATGCACCTGGAGGACAATCGAAAACTACCACCTTACCTAATACACGACTGTATATATATATGTACACATATAGACGCCGCACTCCCCCGTCGACAACGGGTATTCCTGTGAGCAAGTATCATCAAACGTTGTTGTAATGCGTAGGGCCATTTGGGGGCTAAGGAAGAATCCAATATGTGCCAAAAATGGTTGGAGCCTTTACGAGAACTGGCGTAGCATGGCACGTATTCTACTACGATGATTATCAAATCGCCTACTTTCATAGACGGTGATCGTCTAAGTTCGAAGGTTTAGCTCGGCAGCAACCCAATGCACATTATTAACAGAGATTTGGAATAACACCTATACAAATATCAACAACTGTGTTACTATCTCAGCTGCATGAAATAAGTGAAAATTTATAGATTTATGTGCAGTGTCTAACCTTCGCATGCTCACGGGCTTTATAGCTCACGTCTTCGAGTCTAACATGTTCATGGAATCAGAAGGGATCTCAGCAGCAGCCGCCGAGATAGGGTTGGGATCACTTGAAGACTTGTAATTGTTCTTAGTCTTGATTAGAACTGCACGCGATAGTTGTTTTGGGATAATGTATCAGTATGTGTATCTGGTAGTCTGGGATGTTTTGTTTAGTTTAATCTGGGATTGCGAATGTACTAAACTATGTTTATCTTTTGTGTTCAAAGTTTTAAATTATCCGTGATCTGCATTATCCTATGACATGTGCATCATAGATTGCCTGCAATATTGCCACGTATGATATTGTGTTGATGTGGCATTTCTGGGATCGGGAGGGGTGTTACAGTTTCAATATTGGTATATATAAATTGTATATAAGGAAAGTAATTCAAAGGATTATTGGGAAAGCATACGGGGGTACGAGAATACATGTAAGACACATTTTAATTTTAAATGAGATTTGGAATATACAATGCGAGTTATGAAAAGAGAAATATATGCGAGTTATAATCAATCGGAAAGGGATATAACACCTCATGAGGATAATATACTTAATGATTTGGTGGTTTGATCAAATATAAAAAGTTTTTAAGGGACTTTGGATACTGATGGATTATACTTATAAATCAAAGAAAATCTAATATTATGATCAAAGAGTCTAAGGAGGTTTTGAGTTACAATAACTTAAGATTGGTGCAGTAATATGACAAGAGCATTCAGACTATGAACATAAAGTATTTCGTGTAATCTGCATGACTAACTAAAAGGATATGGGTTATGAGAAAAATGAAAACCACATTATTGTGTCACTCTAATAGTTAAAGATATGTGTTAATAAGATGAAATTTTGATTTTTAGATGTCCAAGGAATGTAGCCTATATACTTACAAACTTAATGACCACAAGGTATTGAAGCTCCGACAATGATAATGTTGATTATAAGATATGTTTAAAGTATTGAATTCAAGAAGAAATGTCATAATGAGTTTTAGAAATTGAATGGATATAATATGGAACTTCGATTAATCCAAGATAATAAAATAAGAAGAATTGCAATCAGACATGGATACCTAAGAAATTTTCATGAAGAGTTAAAACTTTAAGAAACGGGTTTTGATAAATGTCAGATGGTGTGAGTAATCTTGATTTAACTCTAATAGAATTCGGTGATATTGACGTGATATTCGGGATGGACTGGTTGATTGAGAATGAGGCCCATATAGTTTGGAAGAAAAGAATGATAAAGATAACTACACCGGAGGGGCGAGATATTTGCATATTGGGGGATAGGAGAAGTAGGGATCTATGTTTGTTGACCCTTGGTAAGGCACGAAAGCTGGATGCTAAGGGTTGTGAGTCTTATTTGGCATATGCTATTGATCCCAAGACTGAAAAGAAAACTGTGGCCGATGTGCTTGTTGTGTTTAAATTCCCGGATGTGTTTCCGGAAGACTTGTATGGTGTGCTACATGAAAGACAAGTGGAATTTCTTATTGACTTGATCCCTGGAGCTTCTCCAATAGCTCATTCTTCATACCGTCTTGCACGTACCGATACGCAAGAAATGATGAAGCAACTTCAGGAGTTGTTGGATAAGGGCTTCATTTGACCGAGTTCTTCACCATGGAGAGCACCGGTACTATTTGTAAAGAAGAAGGATGGCACAATGAGAATGTGCATCGATTATCATGAGCTGAAAAAGTAACCATAAAGAATAAGTATCCGCTACCAAGAAATGACAATCGACGGATTGTAGATAGATTGATTAATTCAGCATGTTTTATACCAACTCGAGAAGGTTATTCGCGGAAAGACTTGCAGAAATTTATATGAGTAAGATCATTGCTCTTCATGGTATTCTAGAATCAATTATATCTGATGAGAATAGTCATTTCATCTCTAACTTCTGGTCTGTGCTACAAGAGCGATTAGGCACACGTATAGCTATGAGTACCGCCTAATGTCCGCAAATTGATGGTCAAAGTGAAAGGACCATTTTTACACTTGAAGATTTTATGCGGTCCTACATTTTAGATCTTGGTGGTAATTGGGATGACCATCTACCATTGATAGAGTTGTCGTACAACAACAGTTTCCACACAACAATTATCAAAGCACCATTTAAGGCACTATATGGGAGAAAATGTAGGACTCCTACATGTTGGAAAGAAACAAAAGAAACTCCAATTGCTTGCCTGACACTGTTACCGGAAACAAACGAGAAGATAGAATTGGTCAGACATAATATGAAAGCGACCCAGGATCGACATTAATGTTACCATGATAGGAGGCATAAACCCATCAATTTTGTGGTTACATGATTGGGTTTACCTGAAAGTATCACCTAGGAGAGGAGTTATTGGTTTTGTTAAAAGAGGCAAGCTGGAACCAAGGTTTGTAGGCCCGTTCAGAATAACAGAAAAGGAGGGAACTCAATCGTATCATTTAGAATTGCCTAAGGAGATGTCGGGCATACACCCGTTGTCTCATGTGGGAAACCTTAGGAAATCCTTCACAACTGGAAACAAGGATTGGGCTGATCATACCGAGTTGCAGATAAATGAGAGGCTCCTATATGTGGAAGATCCGAAATGTGTTTTGGATACTAAAGTCAAGAAGCTAAGATACAAAGAGATTGAAATGGTGCTGATACGTTTGAAGCATCACAAAGGAGCAAACCACACATGGGAAACAAAGGCAGTTATGTTAACGAAGTATCCACAACTGTTCGAAACCAAGTAACTTCGAGGACGAAGTTCAAGCATGGTGGAGCTCATTTTGTAACATCCTAATTCTTAAATTGATGTAATCAAGGATATTTAGTTGAAATGTCGTATTTATTGTATCCAAGTTGGATTATTTATTCGGAAATTTAAAAGTTGCTTGTTATGTTAAATAACTATTAAGTATGATGAAATTTAAATGTGGTGGTGATAAATAAAGATTGAACTTCATTTAAAGAAATCAGATAAGTGGAGGGGCCACTTGTGTCATTAACCGAAAGTGAAGAATAAAAAGACTATTTGAGTCTTTCATTAGCCATTTGCAACCTTTTCACCTTCAAAACACACACACAAACTTCCTTTCAAGAAATCTCAGCTGGAAATCGAAATTTTTGGAATAAAATTCATGTGTTAAAGCTGATATAACAAGATTCAGTTTTGAATCAAGGTTAGAAAGTGATTATTTAGTTGGAGTGTTCTTGAATGAGCTTAAATGCAAAATTCGGATTTTTGAATCTAATAAATTGTGGTTGCATGTATGTTATTATAGTTGGAAAACATCAATTGAAGTTCCTAGAGGCATCTGATACAAGAATCGTTCACTGATTCAACAGAAAAGGTAAGAAATATAAATTTTTATGAAACTTTGTGTTCTAGAGGTTTTTTACTAGTTTTGGTCAAATCTGGACGATATTGAGTGTTATTAATAGGGAAAGTGGTCTAGAAACACTACATATATGCTAATATATCAATTGTATGGATTGTATGTTTATGAAAATGAGTTTGACAAAATTTTGATAAAAACCTGTAGGTTGCGACCTGCTGAGCTGCAGGTCGACTCGGCGAGTCGGGTGGTATGACTCCGCGAGTCGCCAAGAACACCAAGCCGATAAAAAAAATTTTCTAAGTATTGAGACCCGGATTTCAGGTAGGGTCGAACTTCGAATGGGGGATCCGAACTTCGGATGGGTCTAAATTCGGGTTACATTTCGGGTATAATTGGAATTCGGCCGAGGATCCGAATCTCGGACCTCGACTCGGCGAGTCCAACCGGGTGACTTAGCGAGTCGGCCTCAGTTCATGCGAGTTTCGGATCTGGTCAAGAGGATCCGAACTTTTGGGCTAAAAAACCTGATTTTTTAGATAACTTTAGCATTATAAAAGGCCATTTAATGATGGATTCCTTGGACTTAATAACAATCCGAACCTTGGGTTTAAAATATGAATTTCGGATGGCAATTCCGAAGGATTAATACTTTAACTTGTGAAACTTGATGGAAAATTGTTAATGAACAGACTCTGATGGTATTTCCTATGAAAATGTAACAACAGGTCTCTCGTGGTGTTGTTTAACACATAGTGGGGTAATTTGTGATTCCGGTTGAAAGCCCGAGGAGAAATAATATAATTTAAATTTATTTAACGCATCCACTATGATAACTTATGATTGTATACGTCTACATTTGTTTTATGTTAGTTGTTGTCCTCTGAGGAATGTTGTTTCTATTCGTTTGGCATTCTACTAACATGCATTTATTTTGGTGCACATTATAGCTTGCATACATGTTTTACATGTTCCGTTTCTTTGTTGTGCATCAACGTGATGGGCTTGCGAGCCATAATTGTTAATATGGTGTTACCGAGGATATATGACCTGGAGCCGATCACTCCGAGGTTCCGAGGAGCAGTGTAACATCCCCGATGATAAATTCGCCTCAGACGATGTGTTTGTGCCGAGCAATGGCTTGATGAAGCTGCGGCTCATTTCCGTACATCGTGTACGAAGAGGTTAGACGGCGTTTGTTGCCGGTGTTGCTCTTGTGTGCTGCATAAAGACTTGTAGAATATATAATCTGTGTACTCACTAAGCTTTGCTTATCCCGTAGTTGTTTACATTTTTCAGGAAAGGGAAAATATGTTGTTAGACCTTCTAGTTAGGTCATATTTGGATGTTTTGGAAGATTTTCTACTACTCAATCGGTAAGTGATATATGGGGACATCATAGTAATACTTTGGATGGTTGTAATAATTATTGAGTATGTAGAAGTTAGACTAGAACCTTGTAGCACCATAGGGTTATTGACTTTTATTTTAAGTTTGTATTTTCAGTTTTTTGTATTGTATTAAGTATTTCAGATCATTAAATTGTTATGTGTTGTGATTAATCCTAGGTGATGTAATGGTGGTTATTGTGGCAAGAGTGTCACAACTCCCAGTACAGACATAATATTCATTATGGCACATAAATAATCAATAACATGGAAGTCATTACATATCATTGAAAAGATATAAGATGCATGACTGATGTGACTTCCAATCCACGCTCCGGTCTTTCACGGAGTCAAGTGGGCCTAACTCATAAAGAATCTCGCGCTAATGTCTTTCATGAAGTCAAGCGGGATTATCGAATTGTCGTGCTTGCGAACTCCTACCATCAAACAGCAATCCCTTATCTATCCTTGTATCTAGAATTATATATATGCATGTCATGTAGCATGTACATATTACTTTGACATGCAATTCAAATGATCATACAAATCAAAGCATTAACTCTAAATCCACATTTCATAGAAGATCAAGCGAGTAAATAACACCATATAAGCATCAAGTACACACATTACAGAGTAAGGGGATTTACTCACATATACCGATGCTTTCACATATCTTAAGTACCATGCTTAAGTCTCGAACTCGCACCTCGAGTACGGGTCATCCACACACGACCTAATATTATGTACGTTCACCATGAGGCAACTTATCCTGAATTAGCGTATTTTGCCAGGTCCATTTCTGACAGAAATTAATATATACATTAACATGCGACATGACCGTTTAATTCTCTTACATCCATTTAATTATTCATTTAGATGGCTCATTATCATTATTTAAATGCATAACCTTTCCATACAAGGTAGTTCTCAAATCACAAAACTTAAATCAGTTTAACATGTACACTACCGGAATGATGCGGCACGACGCGGTGCAGACGTGACGCGTCGATTATTAAGAAAATATTTAATTATCTCAATTTATAAACCCTTAGCTTCTTATTCAATTTATTTTTAATAAAGCATAAATAAAGTCTGTTTTATTTTATAAACCCTAATAAAAATTTGTATTATTTTACACTTTACAATTTCAAATTTTTTTTTTTATCAAAAATCACTTATTTATTTTTAAACCCTCATATAAATGACGAAACTTTAAAATACCCTAAATCTAGAGTTTTTTGAAAAACCTAAATTCTCACAGGCCTAAATCAGTTTGTTTTTCTAAAAAAAGTTTAATTTCGAATATATTTTATAAACCCTAAAAAATTCTCAGAAATAAATGTCATTTATTTTTTGTAAACCCTTATAAAAATCATAAATATTCAAAAAATTTGAAAAATAGGTAAGGAGGTTTTCTAAAAAATATATGCCGAAAATTCTATAAATTTTAAACAGAAAGATATTTGAAAAAGATCTCAAAAATAAGATTCTCAAAAAGATGTGCCAAAATTTTTGAAAAAATTCTCAAAAATAATATTCTATAAATTTTGAAACAGAAAAATAAGGAGATTTTCTACATTTTAAAACATAAATTTCAAAACTTTTGAAAAAAATAAGAAGCTAAGGGTGCGTTTAGTTTATGAAAATTTTCATCTCAGTTTTCAATGAAAATGAAAACTTGTTTACTTAATAACAATTTCATAAATTTTCATTTCACTTTTTAGAATATCACTTTTCATATTCTCTCTCTTACTTTTCTATTAATAGAAAAGTAAGAGAGAGAAAGAGAGTATTATGAAAAATATAGGGTAGGTAATAGTCTAGTAAGAGAGAGAATATGAAAAGTGATATTTTAAAAAGTGAAATAAAAATTTATGAAATTGTTATTAAGTAAACAAGTTTTCATTTTAATTGAAAAGTGAGATGAAAATTTTAAAAATTTTCATAAACTAAACGCACCCTAAACTTTCACAAAACACCTAAAGAGATCCATGAGAGAGATCCAAAGAGAGAGAGAGATTTAGTGAAAAAGAATGCAGAAAACTAAATTTTGGAGTAGTCGCCGGATGTGGTAAGTTTTTTCTTCGTGCGGTGGCCGGAGGGAGATGAGTCGCCGGAGAAGAAGAGTCCAGAGGGAGATGAGTCGCTAGAGGAGTAACCGAATGGGAAAGACAGAGAAAATGTTGGTGGGGTTAGGTGGGTCTTGCAAATTGTTAATTTTTTAATTTTAAATTATTTTGCGTAGCCGTTGTCTATTTGTATAACCATTTTGCGTAACATATTGTTATTATGAATAATACCCCTTTTTTTGGTTATATTCTTTCCATGTCTTCTTTTTTAGGCTATTTTTGTCTTTATCCCATATATATGTGTGTGTATATATATATTATTGTTAAATTATCTTATTTATTTTATTTTATACGTTGTATAAGCTTTTTACATATATATATTTTTATTTTGATTGTATAATAAACTATTAGTTTTCAAAGTATATAACTAAAAATGTTGAGATAATTTGTTACAAAGTTTACATACATGTATATATACTTTTTTACAACTATAATTTTTAGTATAAACTTAATAATTTGTTAGAATGTTAAAAAAACTCGATACCTGCGGGAATCCCCGAAACCGGATGGGGCCTGGAAAGGGGTCAAGAAGTCAATACCCGACGGGGATGGGTGCGGGGACGGGAAATGAAATCCCCGGACATACCTGCCTCGTAACAAAAACACTTAAAAGTTCGACCATCAAATATGTACAAAAGAAAAGGTGAACAAAAAGAAAGTTTTGACTAAGCATAATAATGGGTTGTACTAGTTATCAGATCAATCAATTACCTAATTGATGTGAACCTTTGTGATGTTTTCACTAATCAAGCACCATCTACTTTTCTTTATTTCTGAGCTTCTTTGTGTATTATATTGGCTTTATATTCTTAGTATTTATGCCCTAGGCTTTTGCTTTAACACATAATATAAACTAAATTTAGCTTTATTACTTGCATTGGCCCCGAGATTCTGAATCTCGGCCTTGGCCCAGGACTGAGACTCAAGGACTCAAGCTAAGCCTTACTACTTGGTTTTTCTTCTTTAACTGAGGAATATAATTACTAAGTGTTGGAAACAGAGACTCTGAGTCTCAAGGTGAAAGAAAGTGAGAGGCTCTAAGTCTCTGCGTCCTAAGTCATACAAGAAACTAACTTAAAGAGGGTCTCGGGGTTAAAAAGGGTCTCAGGGTTCTGATGACTAAGAGATTCAAAATCTCGGACTTCTATATCAAGTCTCAGACTCCAAATTATATATTGTACAGTTATGATAGAATTCATATATACATACAATAATTAGTTCATACAAGATTAGAAACATATAATAAAACTTGAAATCATGAAATAAACAACAGAAACATGTAATTAAGATGGTTGAGCTCAATAAAGTTATCAAAGCTCATATATGAGATGATTATGACATGATTTTAAGTTAAACTATATACCTTGAGATAAAGGTCTGAAAGTCATAACAAAGTATCAAAGCCAATGTTTAAAAGTTAAAAGCTTACTAAAAGCCAGAATTGTTAGCTAAAAGCCAGAAAGACACAGATTGTCAAAGATTTAAAGAGAAAGACAGAAATTTGAGATTAACAATTCCCTGATATAAGCCAGGAAGTGGAATAACACATTATCAGACAGAGATTGACATTGACATAATATAAAAGACATCTGTGAGTTATAGATTTATTTGTCATACATGCTGATTTGAAATGAGACATATTGTTGTACATTAACTTCTTTGGAATTCTATTTCAAAGCTAGATTGGAGAACTCTTCACACCAAGATGAGGTGTTGCTTAATTTATCATGATAGCATGTTCATTATCAAATATTGCATATTGTCATTATTCCAGATTTGGCAACTATTATGAGGACTTATCTTGCTATCATAGACTTGTGAACATTTAATTTAGACACAGACTTAATTTAGACTATACCACACCTGCTTACATGAGCTTGTGTCGTTGATTACTCTGATGTCTCTTATGTTGATTTACTACTAGCTAGCCCAATATTTGTTTGATCCCCACAAAAGCATGAGTCTAGAACTGACATCATCTTAATTCCTTTAGTACTATGTCTCACAGAGTCTTGCAATATGTCGTTACTGAATTATTATCATGTTGAATACTTAGTTATAGAAAAAATTCGCTAGTCATGATTGCATGTTAACTATAAAATCTATATACTCACCAAGCTTTGCTTATCAGTTGTTGTATATCTCTTTTAGGGAAAACATAAAAGACTTGTTGGACCTAGCTCATAGGAAACAATTACTGAAGCTTTATGAGATCTAGACCATTACTTAACCCTCATTTTGGTTACTTTTTTAAAGAATGAAGTTGTGGGAGCTGGGTAGATGTATTGTGATGTAGTGATGTTGTAATAGACTTGTAGAATTGTACCATTTATAAGTTTTGTTTCAAACTTGAATTGTAATAACAACTTAAACTTGTATTTTATTATATCTTAGTTTATAATTGATACTGCATTACTAGTTGAGACCTTAGTATTAAGACTCTTACGAAAGTTGGGTCTTACGGTTTAACAATTTTTAAAAGTACACTACATAAATGTACATAAAAAAGTACACTACATAAATGTGCATAAATTCAATAACACATACATAGTTGGTACCATTTTCCATAAATAAAAAACAATAACAAAATAGAATTGGTTA
The DNA here is from genome assembly GCA_020465985.1 of Centrapalus pauciflorus. Lineage (NCBI taxonomy): Eukaryota > Viridiplantae > Streptophyta > Magnoliopsida > Asterales > Asteraceae > Centrapalus > Centrapalus pauciflorus. Next base: position 144,193 of record JAANYP010003058.1, read on the forward strand.
CCTTTTTGACTATTAACATTACTTTTAAATATTTATGATTTATAGATTCTAATTATATATATGGGATATTTGCCAAAAAAAAAAAAAATTTCGAGTTAGACCGAGTTTTGCGATTAAAACGTTCAATCATTTTTGTTTCCTCAAAACCAACAACCAATAGAAGCTCATCGAAATGGTAAGTGACCCGCTACAAGCCGTCATTGAGGTTATGTGGCTTCCATGTGACAAAATATGTTGACGTGGCACACACATGGCATCCACGTGGCAAAAAGAATTATAAATTAAAGTTTTAAATTTTAGAATAGTTATTTAAAAAATAAAAAAATTCAATAAAACAAATGTAAATATAAATTCAATCATATGTCTAACTGTCTCTCCTCTCATGTTTCACAGATGGGTTTCATTCTGGTTCTTCATTTATAGTTTTAAATGAGTTTTGAATCTCAAGATATATGTTTTCATTTGCAAGTTTGTTCAGATTTGTTCATATCAATTTGGTTTGTGATATGAAGACCTAGGTTTCATCTTCTTTTTCAATGGGTTTCATCATAATTTTCTTCAATTTGAGGTCTTAATGGATTTCATCATCTTTGGTTTTCTAATATCTAGTCGGTTGAGGGTTTTCTGAGGCAACAAACTGATTGTGGGTTTCCACCGCAAAAATAGTCCAACTTGTGGATTTTTTTATCGAAGTTTTAATTTTTTTTACGTTGGATAACTGACAATATTTACGTATGTAAGTTACATTTGACGTAGACATGGAAACGACTATTTTCGGTGTTAGTCACCCACTAAGAGAAATTTTTTTAAAACTAATAGAATTTTTAAAAATTACAACAAAAATACCACAAATTTTTTTTCACAACTACTATGTTCGGTCTTCACAGGACCGAATGGTAGGTGCTGCAGTTTTTTTGTCAAATTTGTTGTTGTGAGAACCGAATAATAGTGTTGTCTTGTCAAATTTGTCCTCACACACCATTCGGTGTTGTGAGAACCGAATAATACGCCCGTGAACTTTGCTCCCCCACCCCAAACACCCATTGTTATATTAAGAATTCTCAGATATCATATTCACGATAATAATCACTATCATTGTTATTGTAAGAATTGTCATTGTGTTTATATCTTTGTCTCTTTAAATGCTTCTTTTAACTTCTATAATGGCTGCTCAAGAAGTAATATATCCTGGACCAATTAATGGCGAGCTATTGTTTTTAAGTGAAGAACATCGGGCGTTCGAGTTATTTCAATTGAACGAGAACGATCCCGGATAAAACAAAAAAACTTGGCATGCCGTTAGAAGTTCGTTGTGGTGATGGAAAACTATGGAAACATCCGAAGCAACATTCAATACTGGAGGATGAAATGACAATTATCGAAGCAGCCAATTTTCGTGGAATTTTAGATTGAGGAAACCAAAAATTGGATTGACACTTTTTACTGCTGTTGTGGAGAGATGGCGGCCGGAGACCGATACATTCCATATTCCTATGGGCGAGACTACCATTACTTTGGAAGATATACAAGTGTTGTGGGGATTGCTGATGGAGGTGTCATTACTGGCGTTGATCTTAAACTTAATTCGCTATGTCTAAGTTATCTTGGATTCATGCCCCTGGAGAATCAAATATCTGGATTGTTTGTGGAGATGAATGCTTTAATAACAGAAATCCAACATGAGGTCCGGGGTGGTGATGAAGGTGTTAGACAAAGGGCACGTGTTTATATTATGTACATACTTAGAGGTACATTGCTTCCGAAATCGGGTACCTTTACATTTACTTTTAAATTTAATTAATTTGGGGCATCACAATCAACTGACTTGGGTTAGTGCTGTCTTGGCACGATTATACCGAAGTTTATGTCATGCTAAAAATCCCGACACACAATATGTGTACGGTCCACTTTTATTGTTACAGCTTTGGGCTTGGGAGAGAATTCCTGTTATTCGCCCTACAATGACAGTACCACAAAACAACATTGTCTTTCCTTTTAGTGTAATGTTAGTATGTTTGAATTTTACTATATTGTTACATTTAAATTTTAATTTTCTTAATAAATTGAAACGAATATATATATAGATACATACGTACATATAGACATATACGTGTAGTAATGTTATTGGTGATGTCTAGGATATTTTGATCGGGTTTGGTTGTTGGATATTCGAAAGGTACTATACCGAAAGAATGTCCTGCCTCCCCAACTGACCTGACTCACCATTGTAACTTTTATTTAGGGTAACTACAAAATGAATGTGTGATATATATATATATATATATATATATATATATATATATATATATATGTATGTATCTATATATATATATATATATATATATATATATATATATATATATATATATATATATATATATATATATATATATATATATATATATATATATATATATATATATATATATATATATATATTATAATTGTAAAGTTATTTTAACTTGTATTTAATATCTAATATTTGTAAAATTTGAGAAAAAATGTTATTTTAATACAAGTTTCAAAATTGAATATGGACTACACATTTAATGCAAAAGATGGAGAGGAAGTCATAGCTTCGTTGAAACCTGATCCCATTGTTTAAAAGCTACTCGCCACTCTTTAATGATATTAGAAAATAACGAGGTACATTATTTTAAATTCAAGCTTTACATTATTTCAGCTACAAAAGTTATGACATGTAATTTTTACAACAATCTCTGTTATGTCTTAGTTTAACTAGACACCATATATTGAATTCCTGCCTAATCTACACATTGATTGTACAAGTGGTTTTCAATCCTGGAGATGTAACACATAGGTATTATGCTGGGAGATTGTTGAACCACATTTACTGAGTAGGGTAGTGAAAAAATTTCATATGATACAGACCATCCCTTCTAACAACTTATTATTTACATCTGATTAGCACAAAGTAGTTGACAAAATCAATCGGGTGGGTAAAAAAGTTGATTGGCTTAGTAAGCATGGAAATTATATTCAACAGTGGCGTTCGAGACATGAAAATATTGACAATGGTATTTTCTCAAATAACTTTGATGTCAGTATCGAATATAATAGATGGTACTTTCAGCGTACGGTTAATCACATCGTTCGTACTCAATCAACCAGTCGTCCAGGGTTCAAAAACATTGCTGGATCTAGAGATTTAGTGGTACACCATTTTTCATTAATTGAATCATTTAGATTTAATAATGGTCATTCATATTAAGAATTTCAGTGACTTTACGTAATAATATATATTGTCTTAACAGTTTAAAGGGTGAACCATTTGTATCAGTCAGGAAGCAATCCAAGTCAATATGAACGCTATGGAAGCGAACAATACATGGACCGACCTGGGGTAGCCGTCATTTAGACATGCCATTTTGGTATTTTCGTGTTGATTTTACCAACTATCTTGCAGCAACCCATCAATCTGGTCCTGGTGCAAACGTATCTGTTCCGCATCCTCCCAGATTTGAATGAAGAAGATGTGTCGTATAACGTTGATGGTTTTTTGGATTCTAACTTACATTTTTCACCGACATTTAGTGACAACGCACAAACATGTTCGGTCATCAAGAAATTGGTACTTCTAATGCAAATTTAGGGGAACATTTAACTTTTGAGCCAAATCCTATGGTACAAAATTATTTTGGTGTGTACGACAACACACTATACACACAACACAACAGAGTCAGGTTGTAATCGACACGGGCGGTCCCCCACAACCTTTTCAGAAACGGGCGGTCCCTCACAACGTTTTCATACACAAAGGGATACACAATCTCATTTGCAGCCAGATTCTAGTTTTTCAACTCCTTCCTATGACAGTAAATATTCTCCTCAATTTAGCTCTCCACAACCTCCAACAATTAACATTCACGATTTTACTGGTTTGGAGATGGGAGGACCTTCTTATGTTCGATCACCTATACATTTTCATGAGTTTCAATCGCCACTACAAAACCTATACGACCATGGAATAAGTCCATGCTGGATTCAACAAACTCTTAATGATAACCCATCCCATCCTGATGATGAAATGATAGAAAATCCAACGCCACAAAGTACCATTGCTTCTAGACTTGATCGACACCACAACAAGGCCATCATTGTAATATTTGTCCTACTCCCCCTTCATTTATTATATGAAATATATATTTGTATCGTATTGTAATATTTTCAATTATAATTCAGTTGTTGAATTTTAAATTTGTTGAAACTGTTCTTGAGTTGCTGATTCATTTAATTAGAATTTTAAGTCGAATTTGTAGTTTTATATATGTTTTTTCGCACCATTGACGGGATCAACTCTTTTTAATTATGAAACAGCCATGCCAACATTCTTATAGCTTTTTTCGTTCATCTACTTGATGCATTATCATACACTAGGTTCAAGACAAAATACAATAACATGCTAACCATGAAAACAAACACATTTTTTTGTGTGCATAGATTTAGTAGCACAGTCTATTTATAATGTATCGGCGTTCGGAATTCCGAACACCGAATAGATAGAATCTTATTGTTGCTGACATTCGGTGTTCGTAACACCGAATTGCAGTGCGTTGTCACTTCCTAGGAGAAACAATCTTACTTTTGCTGACATTTGGTGTTCGTAACACCGAATTACAAGGCCTTGTCACCTCTGAGCTGCCAGAAATTTACTGTTGCTGACATTTAGTGTTTGTAACACCGAATTACAAGGCTTTGTCACCTCCTAGCTGACAAAATCTTACTGTTGCTAATATTCGATGTTCGTAACACCAAATTACAGGGTCTTGTCACCTCCTAGCGAAAGCTCTTTCACCTACATATACATGAATTGAAAATGTATGGAAGATATAACACCTTATCGTCCATAAAAAATATTTCCGTTTGTAAACGTATAGTGTTTTGTTATAGAGCCAAATACTTCATTTCTTGTTAATTTGTATGGGCAGGGTTGTGTATCTTATATCAATGGTAACATTATTTGTCATTCCAGATGCTATACTTATACCATAATTATTGAACAACGTATGTCCTATAGTGATTTTTTTTTGAGTTGGTATCATCTAGGGTACAAGTAAAGTGGAGGGTGTCCAAAGCTTGCTTGTACCTCCAATATGAATTCCAAGGTATTGACATTCGATCGAAAGTGCTTGGCAATGAAACCTTAGGCGTTTTATACTACTTGGCGAGCACACATTTTATGGGACACGTCGAAGTTATCTTGGAGGAACACAATCAAGCACCAACACAATCATTTTCATTTTTGGAACAACTTCAAAACACATCTGTTTTAGATGCTTTGGACGTCAACCTCAGGTACGATTTTCTTTCACAACATACTGCTTATACATCCCAAGAATATGACGTGGGCCAACCGAGTTTTCCATTTTCATAGAAAATAATTAATCAATGCAACTTTACTGAGCATCTAGAAACTACAAAACAACGTGATACCATATTAGAAACCGTGTTACATGGTTCAGAGTATCATGAAGATCGTGAAGGAACCGTGACTTGCTATGGCTTTGAAGATTCAGGTGACTGTAGCTTTGAACATTCAGTAACATAGGAAGAATCTATTGACGAAAAATTACATCCAGACACTGACGATAACAAAGATGTGGAAGTTCTTTCTCTAAATATAGCAGTACCAACTTCTTCTGTGTTCCATCCAAACATGAACGGAAACAACTTACCTGATTGGGTTGAAGATGAAGAGTTAGATATGTGGTTTTACACAACTAACATAATAAGGCAAAAAATGTGCTTCAAGGGAACAGAGGAGCTTATATTTGCCATTAGAAGATGGAATATTCAACAAAATAGAGAGCTCATTGTTGTGGAAAGCACACCCACCATCTTTAAAGCAAAGTGTTATACGACTCATAAACCATCCCAGGAAGTTGTCACAACACGCGAGTGCAAGTGGATCATTTGTGCATCAAAGAAAAAGAAAATCAATTTGTGACAGATTTATATGTGGGTGGACGCACATAATTTCTATGGGAGTGTCGTCTGCAACAATAACCGGTCCTTAAAATTGAAGGACATAGCTGTTAGTGTAAGCCATTTCGTAAGAGAAACGATCGACATGCCTGTGAAACAGGTACAAGCCTATATAAAGCATGAATTTAAAGTGGATGTGTCTTATATGAAGGGGTGGCATGACTGAAAGAAGGCTATTGAGAATGTTTACGGTAGTTGGGAAAACAACTTCCAAGAGTCACCAACGTACATCAAGGCATTCCAGTCCGCAAGCAAAGACACAATTGTTGAATGGCAACATCATCCTCAAAGTCATCCTGATTGTGCAACTTTCAAATATGTGTTTTGGAGCTTTGGTTTTGCTATAGAAAAACTTGAGATAACCTTTTATGGCAGCAGTTCTTCACTCGCTCTGTCTGCTTAATGCCTTTTATCCATTCTTGTAGTAGCCACCGCTTCGGCTCCTGCTCCTCTGCAATTTCTGGCCCCATATTCTGGCTGTGCCATGGGGGAATATTTCCGCGATAATGTAAAGCGTCCTAAAGATGTCATCCGGTAATTTGTGTCGACGGAACACATCTGAGAGGTTCTTATAAAGGGAAGTTACTAACGACAATTACGAAAGATACAAGCAACCATGTGTTTCAAATTGCATATGTTATCGTTGATGAAGAATCAAACGATAGTTGGGCATGGTTCTTTGAAATGTTTAGGTTGTACCTTGGCAATAGATCAACAGAGCCTTTGTGTGTAAATTCGGGTAGACATAAAGCATAACATCCGACATAAAACTAGGTTAGCAACTATAACTTAATTGTTAGGCACAAAAAGGCCTCAGTCAAACCTGCTCTACATCTTAGGGGGAGATTTTTAATCAAACCTGTTGATGCACTTAAAGGTATAATTTAGGGCCTGTTTATGCCGTACTAAAACCTGAAAAGTGATTTGCAATATCAGCCCAAAGCTGTTTACCCTGTTGCATTCGTTGCAACAAAGGCAGTTTGCCCAAGCTGTTCTGTCTACTGAACAGGCTGGACATAAACTGTCTACGCTGCTCTAACCTGATGAGCAGCTTGGACAGTTTACAAGTGTTCTGTTGTTCTCTGTGAACAGGTTAAACGCTTTATGGAATATGTTTCCAAGTCCTCATGTAATGTTTTTGGCTACAAGATCAGTTTACAAGTCAAAGACAAAGCGGAAAACAGAACTGCACAGACTGCCCACGCTGTTCTGTTTACATGAAGACAAACGGATATCTGAAAAGGGTGACAGACCTTTTCTTATATCAAAATGGCCTTAACAAAAGAAGAAAGATGCAAAGTTAACATTCCTCTTTTGGTTAAAGCCTTATGCAAAAGTGACAAAAAGGAAAAGACAAAAATTCTGCCATGTGAAGACAAATATGCTTTATCAGAATGTGCAGAAAGGTGTCTTGTCTTTTTGGAAAGACTTTCCACTATCTCATTTGTCCAATGAAGAAGCTTCACTGAGATTCTCCTTTTAAGTATAAAAGGAAGCTTCCATGGATTGTGAGATATTGATCCAAGAGTGTGAAATCAGAACGTGCATTGAAGTGTGTTATTCCATGCATGCAAGTCTGCTTAAATAAAATAGTAGAGTATGTCTAAGCAGTCTTTGTTTAAGCTGTCCATCTAAGTCTTGTAAAATCAGTGAGTGCATCTAAGTGAGTGTAGTCATTGTATCTAGTCTGAGTGTGTCTTAGATTAGTTGAACAACTATTGTGTCTGTCATCTCAGCTTGAACCTTTCCGCAGTCAAGCTTGTTTGTAATTAACACTTGTTAATAATATACACAAACATTGAGAAAAGATTTGTAAGGTCTTGCAACTACAGATCCATCTAGACGCGACACACACCAACGAGTGCGGAATCCTCGTTAGCGGCTTGACGGATATATCACACGCACGGAACACGGAGACTTCCACGACGTTGTACGAACGACTACGAACGAACCTACGTAATGATTCTCTCCGAACACACACACACACAGGTTGCTGATAAACTCGAGATCGCCTTCTGCTAATCACACACGGAATTCTGCAAAAGTCTGCTAAACATTCGAGTTAATCCCTAATTATAGAGACCCATTCGAGTTTGTCATGGGACAAACTCGAACCAGGCCCAAGGCCCATTCGAATTTGTCCTCATGACAAATTCGAATTTGCCTTCTATGTTAAATTCAAATTTATGCTAAATTCGAATTTCACATGTCAACTTCTATTTGATTATATGTTTTAACTTATGTTTGAATTAATCTTTGAACTTTATGTTTGAACTTCTTGTAACACGTTACACCAAGTTCAAACATACAAACAATAAATATCAAACACATAAAATCACATATATCAAATACTAGTTAATATTCAAAACCTTGTAGCATGACTTACACAAAAGGGATAATTGCGCAAAAAACCCACAACCTGTCAGTTTTTCGTGATTAAAACCCCAAATCATTTTTCGTTGCATAGAAAACCCCGAACTAATTAAAAATCAGTAAATCAAGGTTTTATCAATCGGTAACCGGTAGAAATCGGTTATTAATCCTACATGGACCGGTAAATAAACTACGTGGAATAAATTTTAATCGTTGAAACCGGTTGCCAAGTATTACACACCACTTAAACACCTGTTGATCATTTTTAATTGTAATTTTTAAACGAGATTACATCGTCAACGGGGGTTTAAATGATATGTAATACTTGGCAACCGGTTTTAACAATTAAAATTTGTTCCATAGAGGTTATTTAGCGGTCCACGTAGGATTAATAACCAGTTTCAACTGGTTACCAATTGATCAAACCTTGATTTACTGATTTTTAGTTAGTTCGGGGTTTTTTATGCAACGAAAAATGATATGGGGTTTTAATCACAAAAAACTGACAAGTTTAAGGTTTTTTGCGCAGTTATCCCTACACAAAATGCTAAACCAACTTAGACTGCTATCGTCACACAGGGTGTACCAACAGACTCCCCCTTGACGATAGCTTCTAACTATTTACATTTTGATTAAGTACCTGGACCATATATACTACTTCCTGCATATATACCTGCATCTATACATACTCTAACTATCTTCTGGAACTTTCTGGCTTCAGATCTCCATCCTTCATGAAAGAAGATATGCTGATCATGTAGCTTCTTCAGATCGTCCTTCGATAGGTTTATTAAATGCAGTGGATCATACACTCTCAAAATAACTTTGTTCTGTGTATCCTCCATGACTGCTTCGGCTGTATCATTATCGACATAACACCATTTCATGTCACTCAAAACATTCTGTGGCATCGATTTCATAGGCACCCTTTTCAAACACTTGACGGGTTTATAAACCATTCTAGCCCAAGGCCTTCCCGTATGAGGATCTATCCTTGATTCATCCTCTATTCTTTTTCCTGATCTCGGCTTAAGTCTTTTGAACTTTCCAGACTGGCCCTCTTTTCTTATTATCTTGGCTATAACCTCAGCATACGGGTCCTCACCGATATTGATCAGTTCTTTCCATGCTAACTCCTTCACTTCTACCTTCGGCAATGTATTAAATACTTTAAGTGTACGCCTCAGGTACTGGAGTCCATCTCTCCTCTTCAAAATGAAAAGCTGCAGTTCTCTGTCAAAGAACCAGCTGATAATACCTCCTGAGAGACTTTCTGCCCCCGGAACACTCATTTTCTTCTTCATCTTTGGCTTTTCTTTCTTCTCTTCTTTCTTAAACCACAGATTCATTAAATCAGCACTGGAAGGCTCCTTTTCTGCTTCTTCAAGTTCAGATTCTTCGACCGAGGCTATCTTGATCTCATCTATATCAATCACATTGTGATTATCTCGCACATATAACTCCGTGATAGGCTGTGAATTGATAATCACTTCGTTGACATTATCGTCCTCTTCTTGTATCACTTCATCGTCAGATCTCCAATCAACTACATCCTCCGGTACGAATTCTCCTTCTTCCAACTCTTCTATCTCTTCTTCAAAATCAAAATCCATAACTTCTTCCTCAATGTCTCTCAAGGCGTCTATCATTTCGCTTTGATAAGTCTTTGAGGAACCTGCCTGACCTCCTGCCTGACCTCCTTCAGCTCCACTTTGACTAGGCTCCCCCAGAGTTTCAGCATATAGAGCAGCAGGAAAATCTACTGGCTCATTCTGTTCAGGTGCATTGGGATCATTGCCATCGTCATCACCTTCCCTTCGCTGCTCCTCAGCATCTCTACAGCTTGTCTCCCCCTGAGCTTTTAGATTTTTCATTAGCTGCTCAATAAGGGACCTCATTCTTCTGATTTCTGCAGCTTGATCTGCAACAAAAGTTTTAAGCTCAAGATTTTCTTCTTCCATCTTTCCAACAGATTTCTTTAACTCAGCATTCTCCTTGTCAACAGTTGCATTATGTGCCTGTATTTCACCGATTGCTTTCGTTAACTGAAAGATTTGGACTTGTTGGAAGTCAACCTTGCTCCTAAGCTCAGAAAACATTTGAGTATCTGTGAAGGTTGATGAAGTGGATGGAATTGATTGGATGGGAGTTGGAATGATTAGTGGGGGAATGGATGTTTGAACAGGTGGTGTTGGTGGCGGAATGGATGTTGGTTCTGATGGCTGAGGGGTAGGTATTTCTGGCTCAGAAGCAGAGGCTGATGAAACTCCCTACATAAAACGGTGCCTTTTGGCCGTATGCCTAGGCACCAAAGGAACTATTTCTTCTTCCTCAAAATTTGAGTCATCTGACTCCCTTGAAGCTCTTCTCCTTGTAGCTTCTTCATCTATCACCACTAACCTCGATCCATATGTGCCTTTGTGAATAGACGGATCTTCGGTCACTGTGTTTGGTGCCTCAACTTCTATTTCTTCTGCTTCTTCAGATTCTGAAGTTGACTCGGCTTCACCTGCTGCCTCAGGTTGATACTCATCGATCTGCTTAAAAATATCAACTTCCCCAGTTGGAGGTTCCAAAATATGACCAACGAGCTCAGCCGTAATTTCCTCATTGGCATGCGGTCCAGATGCCCAAATTTCTTCCAAAGTTTGAAGCCTTGGATCAGATACGGGTGGTACAGTTGAAGGACCATCTTCCTCTGGCTCCTGCACTTGACTTGTTGAAGGCTTAGCTGCCTGATGTTGTCTCGCTGACGGTCTTTGCCTCCTCCTTTGTTGTTGAGGCCTGGGTTGTTGCTGTTGCTGTTGTGGCTGCTGTGGAATTTCAACTTCCCCTGCCCAATTGGCACCTTCAGCAACTTGGAAATCTGGATTGACCACTGCACCAAAGAGTGGTGCCTCCACTGGCCTAGCTAGTCTTCCTCTATGAGCTTGACAATCTGCAAAGATTCCTTTGTCAATCACAGCAACACTTTGAATTTCGTTCAGCTGTGGCAGGTTCGGCAGGAAATGTCTTATCATCATCATCACAAATCTTGGATATAACAGAAATCTTTCTCGTGCCGGAGCTGTTATCTACTGGACAAACTCTGCAAAGAACATTTCTGAGAAGCTGAATTTCTGATTGTACACCAGCGCTATCATCCCTGACTGAATCTTTGAAACGATATAATCGAATCCTGCTTTCTTGGCAGCAAAACACATCATAAAGACGTGTGCTAAATATTGCCATTGCCCTATCAGCCCACTCTTCATGTATGAGGACTTAGTCACATCCAAACTATATCCCATTCTGATAAATGCAGCTTGCCTGATTGCTAACGGAAAGTCAATCGGCCCATTTTCTTGCTCTGGAGAGCCTAGCTGCAACACTCTGCGCAATACGTCAGCTGAAAACACTAGAGGGTGTCCAGCAATCCTCGTCCTTAATACTGTTGGAATAACAGTACAATCAACTTGTAAATGATCCCAAAATTCTCTAACATATGGGATTACGATCTGAATGTTATGCGACAGAGCATATGAAATCCTTGAACCGACCAAAAAATCCACCATTTGGCGGTATGCTTGAGCCTGAGGTATCTCATGTTCCGGAGAAATGACCATATTATGCTTTGGAACAAAAACTCTATCTGCCATATCTGCACAATTAAGTATATAAAATATTAGAATTATCCATATAAACATATGCTTGTTTAAATTCAAATTTGTTTTATTTTGAACTTGTGTAAGTACAAAATCCAACACATATGAATTTCTACAAGTTTGATTTTAATTTTAAGCAAATAATTCGAATATAATGGTAAACTCGAATGACAAGTTCGAAACATCCATAGTTTCGAATTTATTGGCTGCTTCGAGTTTAATGACAAACTCGAAGCCATGATCAATTCGAAACCATGATCAAATTCGAACATGTCGGTTTGAATGACATCAAAAATCCAAGATTTTAACCAATTTAGACTTAGAAAAGGACATCCATTAGTCCTAATAGGTTCTAATCAAAGATATGTGTAATCAATTTCACGTTTCACCGGTTCAAAGTTTGTTATTTTGAAATACAAAAACTCGACAAATAGTAGAAAAGTCGAATACGGCAAACTCGAAGGTCAAACTCGAAATCGCTCACAATAAACTCGAAGGGCTCAAAATCGAAGGTAGGTGATAATGACTTGTCACTGTTGACCTATTTATACCAACCGCCTTCGAGTTTGTGACATCTTTCGAATTTAATGCCAAACTCGAAGGTCCTGCCAAATTCGAACATGCATTTCGATTTTACCTTAAAGTCGAAGTTGACCTTGAAAATTTTGAAAATATTGAAAATCTTTTAAATAAATTCAACTTTTTCAACTTTTACAACTTTTTCGTGTAACGGAATAAACTATGCCAAATCTTTTTACCCTAAGCACAAGATTTTCACGCAGTGTTTATTTTATTCAACTAGGAATGCACCCTCAGTAAATTTTGACCTTTTTCCTAAGTAAAAATAAAATTAAAAAATGAAGTAAAAAATAAAAATAAATTAAATTAAAGTTAAAATTGTGAACAAAAATTAAACTTTAAACTAATCTACATTATTTTAAAAATTTACAACCTATACTTAACACTTAACAGAATATTTTTGACGAGTATAGCCAAAGAAAGGTTCAATCAGATAGCGGTGTCAAATACTCACTTTCAGTATTCAAACTTTCACACTTAGGAATTTTTGTTTCCTTTGATTGTTTGTCGTGACATACATTTCTAGCCGATTGTTGGTATTATTTTCCCTTTAAACATGTTACATTTCGGAATGTCCCTTGGCCTTTTTATTTATCATGAAATTATCTTACGTGACTCATACATAGACATACTTTTATGATCAAGGCATACACACAATGATTATAACTTTTTGGTATTGCAAACTTTCTTTAAAAGACAAACATCGGACACAGGTCTATATTTACATACAACAAAGTGTCTTAGTTTGTCTTAAAGTTTATTTTTAAAGCTAGCAAGACAGCGGTGACAGGTCTGTACCGACGTACAAGAAAGCGACTTATCTTTCTAACTCGAATCAAAACAGAGGCAACAGGTCTGTACTTACGTACAACAGAGTTACTTGTTTTGACTCTCAACTCAGTATATGATTTTTCTGTTCTTTCCATGTTTAAGATGTATCTGATGTTGCTATACATCCCCAGAAAGTTTGCATATTTCATTTAGAATCAAAGTCTGTATGTCTCTAACATAAAAATTAAGACCAATTGGTCATACATCTAAGTTAGTGACACGTTTGACTTTTTCTTGAATATTTTATTAGCCTTGAGACTCCCTATATGTATTATGCCTACCAACATATCAAACTGGATAATGTATAACACTTAGAATTTTAGGTGCATTATGTGTGAAAGCTAAACACTTAGAGCTTGTATTAACTGTGCTAATTTTTGTCACTTTGAACCTATGCATCTAAGACTTAACTCTTTTTCTGATATTCTCTTTTTCTAAAGAAAAAATTTTTAATCGTTTTCTCTCTTTTTTCTTTTGTTTTTCAAAAATAAAAGTAATAAAATATAATAGCCTACTAACGTACTATAAAAGGAAACTATCCTAAGCTACCACACTTACTATAAAAAGAGAGAAAGACTACTGCTATAAAAGGAAATAAAACTCTACTAAGGTCAACTCACTCTGGATTACGCATTCCATTTAGTTGAATCAAATACTCAAAACGTGACTTATCAAAAGCTTTGGTAAATAAATCAGCATTATTATCATCCGTTGTCACTTTTACCAGCTTGATTAAGTTCTTTTCAACCCAATCACGTATAAAATGATGTCTTATGTCTATGTTCTTGGTTTTATTATGTTTGACTGGATTATTAGTTATAGCAATTGTTGACTGGTTATCTATCCTAGGAGTATGAGTATAAGTCAAACCGTAATCCCGCAATTGTTGTTGTATCCACAGAACTTGTGAACAGCAACTACCAGCAACAACATATTCGGCATCGCACGTTGACATGGCTACCGAAGTCTGTTTCTTGCATTGCCAGGAAACGAGTCTCCCTCCTAGGAACTGACAACCTCCAGTTGTTGACTTGCGCGTCAAGCTGCATCCTCCGTAGTCTGAATCAGTGAATGCCTCCAATTCCAGATCGCCCTCCGCGTGATACCAAAGTCCCAGCTTCGGTTTCGACTTGAGGTATCGTAGAATCCGCTTCACAGCTTTCATGTGCATCTCTTTCGGATTAGCTTGAAACCTAGCACAAATACAAACAGTAAACATAATATCAGGTCTAGAAGCAGTTAAATACATAAGTGACCCAATCATGGCCCGATATAACGTCGAATCCACATCGGTATCACTTTCAGTACCCGGTCCGAGATTGTGATTCACTTGAATCAGCGTGCTGAAATGAGTTGTGAGCTTGGTTCCTTCCATCTCGAAGCACTCTAAGATATCATAGACATACTTCGTCTGATGAATGAACATGCCCTCCTTCCTCTGTTCGACTTGCAAACCCAGAAAGAAGTTTAACTCACCCATTGCACTCATCTCAAACTTTGACTTCATCACCTTTTTATAGTCAGTGCACATTTGCTCGTCTGATGATCCAAAAATAATATCATCTACGTACACTTGTACCAAGATGAAATGTTCTCCTTTACGCTTCACGAACAGCGTAATGTCTATCCTTCCTATTTCAAACCCGTTTTCTAAAAGATGGTTGGACAGAGTCTCGTACCACGCCCTTGGTGCTTGATGCAATCCATACAGAGCCTTATCTAATCGATATACTCTATCTGGATATTTCGGATCTGTAAACCCGGGCGGCTGTTCCACATACACCAGTTCCTTCACTTTTCCATAAATGAAAGCACTCTTAACGTCTGGCTGATAAACCTTAAAACTTGAAGGAAGCAAAAGCCAGAAACAAACGAATTGCTTCCAACCTTGCTACTGTCGCGAACACCTCATTGTAATCGATTCCTTCCTCTTGGTTGAAACCCTTTACAACTAACCTTGCTTTGTTGCGAGTGACTATACCCCGATCGTCTCTTTTGCACTTAAAAGCCCATTTGGTTCCTATGGCTATTTCTCCTCGAGGTAATTGAACTAAGTCCCACACTTCTAGTTTCCTAAATTGTGACAGTTCTTCCTGCATCGCTTCAACCCAAGAGTTATCTTTTAGTGCCATTTGCACGTTTTTCGGCTCTACTTGCGAGATGTAACATGAATAGAGGCAGGTATGAAAGGCCTCGGAGTCATTTATCATCAACAACAACACTGTGTTGTTATTTAAACTACTCCTAGTCCTCACACCCGCATTAGGATTTCCTATGATGCTTTCTATATGATGGTTCTTGTTGATCCTAGATGTCTCTATCTCGTCAACTCTCAGATTATCTCCCATATTAGATCCTATCTCTCCTAACGGGGGAACGACTTCAGACTCCACATTTTCTTCCTCATGGACAGTTTCCTTAGAGTTAGAAGTTGTTGTCTGAGTCTGATTCTCGTTTGTAGGTGCTTCAGAATCAGTAACTTCTGGAGATCTATCTTCAGTTGATGTAGGCTCAGATGTAGATTGAAAAGTGGTCCTCGGAAAGCTATGACCCTCGTCATTCAGATTCAACGACGACATGTCCTTTTCGATAGTACCTGCATTTTCATCCAAAGGAATGTTAAATGACTCAAACAAATTGTCATAATCAAATATCCATTCCGGACCAGTTTGGGGTTCATGTGTATAACTTGTGACTTCAATGTTATACACAATCTCTACTGTACCATTTGATTTGTTAAAAACCCGTTTGTTTGGAGAATTCGGCACATAACCTAGGAAGTATCCTTCGTCAGCCTTTTCACCAAACTTTGGTTGATGTTTTGTTTTCATTTAAAGTACATGGTACCCCAAAAGGTTCGAAGCCGGTTAAATTAGGTGGCCGTTTATTCAAAACTTCATAACATGTTTTGTTCAAAGATTTAACAGTAAGGACTCGGTTTAAAACATGGCATGCGGTACCCCAAAACATGGTAAGAAGCTTTGAATCCGATAGCATGGTCCTTGCTGCCTCAATCAATCTCCTGTTTTTCCGTTCGGCCACCCCATTTTGCTGTGGCTCATAAGGTGCACTAAATTGATGAACTATGCCCTTTGATAGGCAATATACACCAATTACTGTGTTTTTAAACTCTGTTCCGTTATCACCTCGAATGCGTTTAACCCTTGTTCCATATGAATTCTCCACTTGGTCTAAGAACCCGATAAGCTTTGCAGCCGTCTCGTCCTTTGTACCTAAAAAGAAAACCCAAGAAAAACGTGAGTAATCGTCAGTAATAACTAAACAGTACCAACTACCACCTATACTCCTTTTGTTGATTGGTCTGAAGAGGTCCATATGCAACAAATCGAATGTGGCAACGATGGAGTTCGAACACCTTGCACCAATCCATTTTTTGTAATGTAGTTCATCTTTCTCAGGTGCAAGTGTGCCATGCGTCTGTGCCATAAAACCGACTCTGTCTCTGAAGCTTTAGATAGCAGACAAATTGGTCCCATCGAAGATTCCGGCTTGTTCATGTCCAGCATGTACAGGTCATTCTTGCTTGGAGCCCTCATCAGTATCCACTCTTCAGGTATTTTGAACCCCGGTTTTAGCACTAACGCCTCAGTATCATTAAATAGTACTGAGTTCTTCTTATCACATATTTGAGATACACTAATGAGATTGTGAACCAGTTTATCAACGTGATAAACTTGATCCAATTTGATCGTCCCATTAGTGACCACTCCAGTACCAGTGATATTTCCTCTTTTATTTCCAGCGAATGATACAAAGCCCCGATTCCCTCCCTTGAAGTCTGCAAGTAGACTTCTTTCCCCTGTCATGTGCCTAGAGCAACCACTGTCGACGAACCATTTGTTGTTTGGACCTGTAGTTATCTCCTGCAAATGAAAGAAAATAGGTTAGTTATCACGGGGAACCCAAGCCATAACTGACTTGGTAATACCATTCTCGTCCACATACTTAAACTCTTTCAAATACACATCTCTCCTTTCAGGTGACTTGGGTCTTTGAACTGGAGTCTGTTGTGGTGCCGAGTGATTTAAGTTCACTCTTTGCCTTTGTGTAGGCATTTGCTGTGGAGCTCTTGAATAATTACAATTATAATTCATTTCAGTCTGATATCCCTGAGCCCTACCTGGTGTTTGATGTCTAACAGGAGTTGCGACCTAACCGGAGTGTAATCTCTGCTAGGTGTGGTACTCCTATAGTTCTGTTGCGGTCCTGACCTAGATTGATTATTGACTCGATTTGGTGAATTAGTCCTAATCATTTCTTTTGGTTGACCTGACACCAGTATTTGTTTCACAGCAGATTTTGGTGCCGCTTGCACAGTTTTCTCGGTATTCTGAGAACTACTAGTTCTTGCAACACTTGTAGAAGGCTTAACTTGTTCTGGCATTCCTGTCTTAGGTGTATTATCTACCTTCCTATGTGGACAGCTAGAAGCAACGTGCCCCCTTTCGTGACATCTAAAGCAAGACATTTTATCAATTGACTTTTTGTGTGTGCCCTTTGATTTCGGTGTCTCACTAGTGTCTGGCTCTTTTGGTTCAACTATAGCGAATGGTTCATCATCTTGATCATTAAAGTCAATTTTGTGTTGTCCTACTAGTTTATCACTAGAGGATGGCACAAATTTAACTTTCTTGATCTTGATATTATTATCAGTTACCTTAGTTTCATTTTCCTTTACAGTTTCAGACACTGGTTCCGGTAATTCCTCTGAGTCAACTGATTTCTCGGTTTTGTCCTGAGGTTGAGGTACATAGTTGTCATTGAAAGGTGGAGGACGCTCATGATATCCTAGACCTACAGGCTTTTTAGATTGACGCTGTGCATCTAAAATTTTCCCTAGGTTAAGAGATGAGTTCCTAAGCTTTTCAAGTTTACTATTTACCTCAGCTACCTTTACCTTAGATTCAGCTAGCTCTATGTCTTTGGTTTTCAGCTCCTTGGTTAATGCCTCAACATGTTCATACATGAGTTCTAACCTAACACACTGTTCGCTCAGTTTGTCCTTTAGAACTATAACATCCTGTGCATCAGCCTTTAGCTTATCCCTAAGATCTTGCTTTATATCCACTAAGCTAGCATTATCTGTTTTTAACACTTCATTTTGAGCAGAGATCGTTTGATGTGATTCTAGTACTAAATTTAACATATCGTTAGATGGAGCACATAAAACACACAACTCATGGAAAAGAGAAAAGTTCAGACTTACCTTGGTATGATCTGATTCTACGTTGGCCATTTGAGCGGCAAACTCCAGAATTGTTTGATCATCTGACTTCTCTACCCACATCGGACTGCTTTCATTTTGACTGCTGTCCCCTGTAAATTCCTCTGCCCCTTCACCTCCAGTCTCAGTCACTTCATCCATAAAGGCTCTAGCGTTCGATTCTGGATGTGTACTCCAGTCATAAGTGCCGTCTAGTTGTCTGTCTGATGTTACATTAGATAACAAACCAGCTATATTCGCCTAACTGGATGAACTACTCGGAAGATATCGCCCTTGTGATTGGTTCTGATACTGTCCCTGATTCTGATACTGTCCCTGGTAATTCTCTACCTTTGGTCTCTGGCACTCTCTAGCGAAGTGTCCTAACCCTTGACAGTTGTAACATTTATTCTTGGACTTACCGAAGCCAATCCTATTGTTACTCACATTCAGATTTCTTCCCGTTCTTTTGATGAACCTCTTAACTCTCTGAGTTACCATGGCTAGTTGCCATTGCAGATCCATCTCTTCAAGATCATCAGGGTCTACCTGATCGTAATCCTCATCCCAAAGTGCAGGATCGTTGATTTTACCCTGAACGCAATTGTCGTAAGCGGCCACGAATGAAGCCAACAGATTCAGATGGTCTTCAGCCGATTTTGCGCTCATAGGCATCTTAGAACATCCTTGAGATGTAGATGCCGGAGTAGCCTGATGATGCTGTTCTTCTGGTCTAGCAAACCCTAAGAAATCCCTACTCTGTGAGTCTTCTATCTCAGGCGGTGACGACGTTTCTCCCGAGAAGAAGGCTGTAGCTGTCTTCATTTCAGCTGCCACTGAAGGTTTTGATTTTCCGAAGTACATTGCTGGATCTTGAACTTGGTCATAATTCGTTTCTTTCTTCAGCAACTCAAAATGATACGCCCTCCGCGTTCCCACAACATTCTCTAGAGTCAGAGTATAGTATTTGTCCTCATCATGCTTAATTAAAGCCACATACATCTCCCATTTGGCTGGTAAAGCGTCCAGAAGCTTATTATTTTTCTCAGTTTCACTATACTCAATGTCGTGACTGTCTAACTCAGTTAGCAGATGATAGAAACGTGTGATTGTCTCATCCAGCTTTTCATCCTTTAATGCTTTAAAGATAGCAAACTGCTGCTTGAGCATTTCCATTCGTTTCCTTCTATCCCTCGGGTTACCCTCACACCGTTTCTCCAACGCATCCCACAGCTCTTTTGCTGTCTTCTGATTACGGAAGGTGTGCAGTATCTCCTGAGGTAACGCCATCCGAATGATAGCGTATGCACGGTTCTCTGCTTCATACAGCTTTTTATCGTCATCCTTCATCTTAGAATAAGGAACAACCTTTTGTCGTCCTTCGAACTCAGCTGTAGGTGGAATGTATCCCTCGTCGATACAAATCCACATGAGCATATCATTAAATCGCGCGAAGTCGGCAAACCGATCCTTCCACCAGTAATAATCTTCAAGTTTCATAAACTTTGGCGGAGTATTTGCCTTTCCAACCTCGTGATCCATCTCCATAAACCTCTGTAGACTTGTCATTGTTTCAAATATAATTGAATTTAAACTTAATTAATTTAATTCGAAATTAATTTAAATTAATTCTTTCGAATTTAGGTAAATTCGAATCTAATTAAATTTAAACCTATTTGGGATTAAATTCGAATTAAGTTCTTAAATCCAATTAAAATCGAAATTAATGACACACTCGAAGGTCATTAAACTCGAAAGTCCACTTAAATTCGAAACTCACTCAAATTCGAAACCCAAGTAAACTCGAATGTCCTATATTCGACTTTAAAGTAAAGTCGAAATCCCCAAGCAATTTCGAACTGGCCAAATTCGAAGCAAACTATAAGGAAACTCGAAAAGAGCGTATTTTGGTCAAACTCGAATCTGAGCAAACCCTAATTTCTCCTTAACAAACTCGAGCGCCGCAAATTCGAATCTGAGCAAACCCTACAGATCTATCTAGACGCGACACACACCAACGAGTGCGGAATCCTCGTTAGCGGCTTGACGGATATATCACATGCACGGAACACGGAGACTACCACGGCGTTGTACGAACGACTACGAACGAACCTACGCAATGATTCTCTCCGAACACACACACAGATTGCTGATAAACTCGAGATCACCTTCTGCTAATCACACACGGAATTCTGCAAAAGTCTGCTATCATCACACAGGGTGTAGCAACAAGATTGTTAAGTTTTTTTAAATAACTGTATTCACCCCCCTCTACAGCTTAGAACTATACACTTGGGAAACCTTTTGGGACCTACAACTGGTATCATAGCGTGTTAGAGTGTGTGTCAACTCTAGATCTCTCATGCTCTCTACTTTCCCATGGACAACAGTGCTGCAAGTTCCTCCTCGTACTATGACAATGGGTCAATGGCAAAACCCCCCAAGTTCAATCATCAAAACTTCTCTGGTTGGAAGTGCAGACTGATGCTCTATTTAGAGAATCTGGATGTACAACTACCAGAGATAGTAATGGAAGGTCCCTATGTGCCAACTTCCGTTACTACCATAACTCCTGCTGTTGAAGGAGCTGCCCCTGAAATCAGAACCTTTGAGAAGGCCAAAGCTCAATGGTCTGATGAAGACAAAAGACTGGTTGCTCTGGATGCAAAAGCAAGGAATAACCTGGTCATCTCTCTGCCTGATGATGTGTTCAAACAGGTTGAGAAGATGAAGACTGCAAAGGAGATGTGGGATACTTTGTGTACCGTCTATAATGGTCCCACAATCACACTGGATAACAGGATCAACAATCTTGTTAGACAGTATGAACTCTTCTTGCAAAACTAAAGGAGTCACTCACAGAAACCTACACCAGGTTTACTGCTCTTGTTAATGATCTCAAAGCTGTTGGGATTACAAAGGATAGCCTAACTCTGGTGAACAAGTTCTTGAACATCTTGCCTGAAGAGTGGAACTACTTTTCTACCATCTTGAGAAATTCAGGTACCATCAAAGGTATAGATCTTGTAAACTTATATGGGTCCTTACTAAATGATGAGCAGTCAAGGTAGCAGAAGAGAAATGCCTTGGAAATGTCCAAGAGAGGTGCTGCCTTAGTGGCAAGCGTGAGACAACCTGTTGGGCAGGTGTGTGATGTGTTCACACAACCTGATCAACAAGCTGATGATGAAAGAGAGGAAATGTCTGATGAGGAAGACAGTGCAGATCTTGCTGAACTTGATGATGAGCAAATGATTGCAATGCTTGTCAAAAGGTTCAACAAGAAAAGGTTTGGAATAAAAATGTTGCAGGGGAACTCAAATGCTATAAAAAAGAAGGCATTTGATAAATCTAAGGCTGAGTGCTTCAAATGTGGCAAGACTGGCCATATAGCAGCTGACTGTGTGTCAAAAGCTGTTGGTCAGTCATCCAAACCATTCAAGACTAACAGGGACGATGGCTACAGGGTTAAGTATCTTATGGCCATGGCTAAGCTGAAAATGTTGGAAAACTCAATGGGTTCCAACAAGCAAAAAGGACTCATGGCAGAGACATGTGATTGGGAGGAGTCTGATTCATCCTCAGAAGAAGAAGACAACAACTGTTTGATGGCCAACACTGACGTCCCATCAACAAGCAACTTCAAACAGGATTTGGCTGAAGCTGAAGCCTTCAGCAGCTTAGAGAATTGGAACCCCACAATGATGTACAAGGTACAAAACTTTATGGCTTACAGTTCTGAAGAAAAAGTAAAAATGTTTGAATATATGCTTGTTGATTTAAAAGCAACTGTTGAGAAGCAAAATGTTTTACTGTCTGAAATCTCTAGGCTTAAAAATGATCTTGACACAAAATCCAGTAAACTGGACAGCTTCCATAAGTTGGAAACTGAGCTTGGTGAATTAAAACACATCAACTCCATTTTACTAGAAGAAAAGAGAGAAACAGATGTAAAACATGCAAAGCTTCAAAAGATAGTTGACTCTTGGTGCCAAGCTGCACAAAAAGTCAGCCATTGTATCAGTCAATAGATCCCTGCACAAATCCAAGCCTATCTGAAAGATGACTTATCCACTCTTGGTGAGCTTCCCAACACTTTCATCCAGAAAGTAAATGGAAAGCTAGTCTCAAATACAGGTTTGTTAGGCCTCAAAATACTGACATCTTGTGTGAAAAAGCCCCCAAAGCTGGTGATGGAATGTGTTCTCCATCAAATTAGCATGCTAAGTGCTCTGTTGATTCACACAAGCAGAAGAAAGGAAAACATTCTCAAACTGCAGCCGTGGACACTAAACCTGTTGAAAAAACAGGCTCTGGGTCCAAAGCTGATGGTAAGAGACATGTTAATCCTCTTGATGCTAAACATTTAGAAAATAAGTTTTCAAAAAGTAAGCAGCCTGCTTTCAACAAGGGTAAGTCTCATGTTGAAAGCAAATCTGCTATGGTTTCAAATAAGTTTTTAAATCATAGTGGAAAACTAGTTATAAATGAAAATAAGTCTTTCAAACCCAGAAGCAGTGATTATGTTGATAGGCAGCATCAATCACATCTTAGTAAGGGCAAAGGCAAAGTCATTGCTCAACCTGAGAAATCTGGGAATAAGTTTCCCAAAAGTGTGGAAGGTCAAAAACCAATCAAGCTTCCTCTATTTGATATCTGTCCTCCCAAAAAGAGGAAAGAAGAAACAGGCAAAGCTGCTGCTATTGTGTCCTCCACCCAAACTGTTGATTCATCTAAGTACAGTAATAAGTTTGCTAAACCTGCTAACAGAATTAACAAAAACAATTCAGAATATGTTTCTGAAAGTTCTTCTTCCAAAAAGTCTAAAAAGAGAAAATGCTACAAATATGGGAAGAAGACACACATGGCCAAAGACTGTCCAGAAACTGAGGACATGAGGCCTGTTGACTCTGCTAGTTCCATCATTGCTAAAACAAGCAGTGTTGGAAGTAACTTAGTCAATGAGAGTGGTGTCCAGAATGAAACCATTCAAATAGGAATTATTAATGTGGAAATCACTAGCCCATCAACAAACGTTGATGAAGTAGGAGAACTCATCCTTATGATGAGTTCCCCTAAAAGTAACTAATATTTTCCTTTTGACACTCTGCAGGACAAACAACCATCCCAGGTTTGGTACTTGGACAGTGGCTGCTCAGGACACATGATAGATTGCAAGGACCTGCTGATTGATCTCAGGCCTGTAAAAGGGCCAAAAGTCACCTTTGGTGACAATGTACAGGGATCCACAGAAGGATATGGAACTCTTCAAGCTGGTGTTGCAGTGTTCAAAAGGGTAGCCTATGTGGTTGGGCTACAACATAATCTTGTTAGCATAAGTCAACTGTGTGATGCTGGCTACAAGGTTAATTTTGATGAGCACCTGGGTTACATACTGGATCCCCAAGGCAAAGTTGTGTTGTCTGCTCAACGAAAGAAAGGTGTATATGTTGTGGACATGAAATCTGTTGATCTCACATCTGAAACCTGCTTTCTCACAAGAACCAATGCAGACCTTAACTGGTTATGGCACAAAAGGCTGTCACACCTGAATTTCAAGAATATCAACAAACTTTGTAAGAAAGAGTTGGTAACAGGTTTTCCTTCTATGACTTTTGTTAAGGATAAACTCTACACAACTTGTGAAAAAGGCAAGCAGAGAAAATCATCTTTTAAATCCAAGCATAATTTTTCTATTGATACTCCTCTCTTCTTAATCCACATGGACTTGTTTGGACCAGTCAGTGTCCTAAGTCTAGGAGGAAGAAGATACACTCTAGTAATGGTTGATGAGTTCTCCAGGTTTACATGGGTGATCTTCCTGAAGAGCAAAGGAGAGGCTGTTAGAGAAATCATTGGATTTATCAAGAAGATGGAAATGTTAAACTCTGCTCAAGTAAAGCAGCTTAGAAGTGATCATGGTACTGAATTCAGATTCAGTACTCTTGAGGACTTCTGTAAAGAAAGAGGGATCTCACAAAACAATTCAGCAGTAAGAACTCCACAACAAAATGGAGTTGCTGAAAGGAGAAACAGAACCCTCATTGAAGCTGCTATAACCATGCTGTGTGCATCTGGTTTACCTTCATCATTCTGGGCTGAAGCTGTCAACACTGCCTGCTTCACCCAAAACAGATCCTTAGTGGTGGAAAGGTTCAACAAGACTCCCTATGAGCTGCTCAAAGGGAGGAGGCCAAACATTAACTACTTCCATGTGTTTGGATGTCCCTGCTTCATTCTGAATCAAAGGGACCAACTGACAAAGTTTGAACCCAAAACTGATGAAGGTGTGTTTGTTGGATACTCTACTATCTCCAAAGCCTACAGAGTATACAACAACAAGAGAAAGGTGATAGATGAATCTATCAATGTCACCTTTGAAGAGTCCAGGAGTGCCTCCACCAAACCTGTTCCTGAATCAGTTTCAGGAGAATTCAGCTTCGATGATCTCATGCATTCCAACAGTGAAGAGAAGGACTCAAACGCTTCCACTACATCCAAAGTGGAACCTGCTAACCATGATGGGCATGATGATGATTATGTTGATACACCATGTGTGAATAAGTGTACTGACTTAATCACAACTTCATGTCCTGAACCAATCAATGCTGATTTTCCTGGATCCTCTACTGATATGTTCAACAATCGAGAGTCATGCTCAACAAGTGAACAGGCTCAAGATATCAGTGTGTCTGAAAATCTTGAGAGCTGCTCCACAGGACCTGTTGATGATGAAAACAACTCAGGAGAATCCTCATTGAAACAAGATCCTAAGTGGATCAGGTGTCACCCAAATGATCAAATAATTGGTGACATCAACAAAGGGGTGCAAACAAGATGGGACAGCTTAGGGAACTTTTGTATGTTCTCTAGCTTTGTGTCCCTAATGGAGCCAAAGAAAGTGGATGAAGCACTTAAAGATGCCAATTGGATCACTGCCACGCAAGAGGAACTCAATCAGTTTGAGAGAAACAAGGTATGAAAGCTGGTCCCTACTCCTAAACGTAAAACTATAATTGGCACCAAATGGGTTTACAGGAACAAGATGAAAGAGCAAGGTCATGTCATTAGAAATAAGGCAAGACTGGTTGCTCAAGGCTATAGACAGGAGGAAGGTATAGACTATGATGAAACATTTGCTCCTGTGGCCAGGTTAGAGGCAATTCGTTTGTTTCTAGCCTACGCTGCTCATAAGAGCATGAAGGTATTTCAAATGGATTTATATGCGTTGCCTTGTCGTCGCATCCCTTGCTCTCTTCGGTGTGAGACTAACCATCGACATCTTCCTTTTGTCCTTAAGCATCAAATCAAAGACAATAGGCGATACTTGGAGTCCAATACAAATGTGGACGTTTTGCCATTAGTAAACATCCTAGATAGATAGGGCGATAAACATACACACACACACACACACACACACACACTCATATATATATATATACATATATATATATATATATATATATATATATATATATATATACACACACACACACACACACACCCACACACACATTAGATATTTCCAACGCTAGTCGTCACCTCCCCAACCTTTCCAACTCCGGTAGTGTCTCTTTTTCTTTTAATCTCAGTATCTCTCTGTTTTTTGTTCCCTCTTGTAGGTTTGTCTCTTAAATGTTTAACCATACTCGGTATTTATAGTTTTTGAATGAAGCTCCTGATAATAGATCTCGATTACTGATTTTTTTTATTAAAGGTCAAAATGCATTTCCTCAATTGTTTGTGTAATACCACGACCTCGAGTGGGTTGGCGGTGTCCTATTTAACTACCTCATCAAAAGAAAACTAAAATATATTATTATTGAACTTACAAACTTTCAATATAAATACCAGTTGACCTCGAATTACCAAATTAAAATGAAACTCCAAGTTGTAGAAATATTTAAGTTCACAACTTATTAAAGATAATAAAGTAACTAAAATATAGAGGTCTTCTAGTAATAGCTACGCTCTGTACACTTCCCATATTCACCCTTGAATACATGTCGGAAGAAAGAACACAAATCCAAACGCCCAGTACGGAGATCGAATACAAGTGCAACGTATAGAAATTTCAAGGACTAAAAGATGTTTGAAAAATAGATTTTCTCTAAAAAATATAATATCCACCTCAATACTATATTATCTAGAAAATAAAGGTTGAATCAACGAATGGCTGGGTTACGTTTACCTAGCGTCCTAAAGAAATGTGTAATAATCAATATCATACAAAGACTACACTGAGTGTCGCCATTTTAGGAACACGCACACATACACACACACAGACATATATATATATATATATATATATATATATATATATATATATATATATATATATATATATATATATATATATATATATTGTTAGGCACAAAAAGGCCTCAGTCAAACATGTTCTGCATCTGAGGGGGAGATTCTTAATCAAACCTGTTGATGCATTTGAAGGTTGATTTTAAGGCCTGTTATATGCCTTATTGAAACCTGAAAATGATTTGCAATATCAGCCCAAAGCTGTTCTATATGTTGCATGTGTTGCAACAAAGACAGTTTGTCCAAGCTGTTGATTCTGCTGAACAGGCTGGACATAAACTGTCGACGTTGCTCTATACTGGTGAGCAGCTTGGGCAGTTTACAAATGTTCTGTTCTTTGTGAACGGAACCTGTTCTTTGTGAACAGAACCTGTTTTTTGTGAACAGGCTAAAACACTTTATGGAATATGTTTCCAAGTCCTCATGTATTGTTTTTGACTAAAAGATCAGTTTACAAAGTCGAAGACAAAGTGGAAAACAGAACTGCTCAGCCTGTCCACGCTGTTCTGTTACATGAAGACAAAAGGATATTTGAAAAAGGGTGACAGACCTTTTCTTATATCAAAATAGGCCTTAACAAAGGAAGGAAGACGCAAAGTTGACATTCCTTATTTAGTTAAAGCTAATGCAACAGTAGACAAAAAGAAAAGATAAAAGTTCTGCCCACATGAAGACAAGTCTGCTTTTTAGAATGTGCAGAAAAGTTTATGTTGTCTTTTCAACAAGACTTTCCACTTTTCCTTTCGTCCAATAAAGAAGCTTCTCTTAGATCCTCTAAGAGAGTATAAAAGGAAACTTCCAAGGATTGAAACGATAAGCCAAAAAGCTAAGTGTTGAAGCCAAGAGTGAACGTGCATTCAAGTGTGTCTTTCATGCATGCAAGTCTGCTTGAATAAAACAGTGTTTGGTATCTAAGCTGTTCTTATTCAAGCTGTTTCTCTGAGTCTTGTAAACACAGTGAGTAATTCTTAGTGAGTGTATTCATTGTAACTAGTTTAAGTCCGTCTTAGATTAGTTAACATACTGTTGTATCTGTCATCTCAGCTTGAACCTTTCCGCATTCAAGCTTGTTTGTAATTAACTTTTGTTGATAATACATACAAACATTAAGAAAAGAGTGTGTAGTTTTTAAATTGTTGTATTCACCCCCCACTACAGCTTAAGGCTATATATTTGGGAAACCTTTCGGGACCTACAACTGGTATCAGAGCAGGTCAGAGTGTGTGTCATTCTAGATCTCTCATTCTCCCAAAGTTTCCATGGACAACAGTGCTGCAAGTTCCTCATACTATGACAATGGCTCAATGGGCAAACCTCCAAAGTTCAAGCATCAGAACTTCTCTGGTTGGAAGTGCAGAATGATGCTCTACTTAGAAAATCTGGATGTGCAATTACCAGAGACTGTAATGGAGGGTCCCTATGTGCCAACCTCTGTTACAACTATAACTCCTGCGGTTGAAGGAGCTGCTCCTGAAATCAGAACATTTGAGAAAGCAAAAGCTTAATGGTCTGATGAAGACAAAAGACTGGTGGCTCTTGATGTAAAGGCCAGAAATAACCTGGTTATCTCTCTGCCTGATGATGTGTTCAAACAGGTTGAGAAGATGAAGACTGCAAAGGAGATGTGGGATACTTTGTGTACCGTCTATGATGGACCCATAATCACACTGGATAACAGGATCAATAATCTTGTTAGACAGTATGAACTCTTCTTTGCAAAACCAAAGGAGACTCTCACAGAAACCTACACCAGGTTTACTGCTCTTGTTAATGATCTCAAAGCTGTTGGGATCACTAAGGACAGCCTGACTCTGGTAAACAAATTCTTAGACATCCTACCTGAAGAATGGAATTATTTTTCTACAATCTTAAGGGATTCAGGAACCATCAGAATTATGGATCTTGTTAACCTGTATGGATCCTTACTGAATGATGAGCAGTCAAGGCAACAGAAGAGAAATGCCTTGGAAATGTCTAAGAAAGGTGCAGCCTTTGTGGCCAGTGTGAGACAACCTGTAAGTCAGGTGGGTGATGTGTTCACTCAACCTGATCAACAGGTTGATGATAAGGAGGAAGTGTCTGATGAGGAAGACAATGCAGATCTTGCAGAACTGGATGATGAGCAAATGATAGCCATGCTTGTCAAAAGGTTCAACAAGAAAAGGTTTGGAAGAAACATGCTGCAGGGAAGCTCAAGTGCTGTTAAAAAGAAGGCATTTGATAAGACCAAAGCTGAGTGCTTCAAACGTGGTAAACCTGGCCATATAGCAGCTGACTGTGTGTCAAAAGCTGTTGGTCAGTCATCCAAACCTCACAAGACAAACAGGGACGATGGCTATAGGGTTAAGTATCTTATGGCTATGGCTAAGCTGAGGAAGTTGGAAAACTCAGTGGTTTCCAACCGGCAAAAGGGACTCATGGCAGAGACTTGTGACTAGGAGGAGTCTGATTAATCATATGATGAAGAAGACAATCACTGTCTGATGGCCAACACTGATGTCCCATCAACAAGCAACTTTAAACAGGATCTGGCTGAAGCTGAAGCTTTCAGCAGCTTGGAGAACTGGAACCCTACAATGATGTATAAGGTACAAAATTTTATGGATTACAGTTCTGAAGAAAAAGTTAAAATGTTTGAATACATGCTTGTTGATCTGAAAGCTGCTGTTGAGAAGCATACTGTTTTATTATCTGAAATCTCAAAGCTTAAAACTGATCTTGATACAAAATCCAGTAAACTGGACAGTTTCCATAAGTTGGAAATTGAGCTTGATGAGTTAAAACACATCAACTCTATTTTACTGGAAGAAAAGAGAGAAACAGATATAAAACATGCTAAACTTCAAAAGATAGTTGACTCTTGGTGCCAATCTGCACAAAAAGTCAGCCACTGCATAAGTCAGCAGATCCCTGCACAAATCCAAGCCTATCTTGGAGGGGATCTTGACACAGCAGCTTCCATTGTTGAGGGTAATAATCTGAAAGAAGACTTGTCCACTCTTTGTGAGCTTCCAAACACTTTTATTCAAAAAGTGAATGGTAAACTAATCTCAACAAACAGGTTTGTCAGGCCTCAAAACACTGACAGCTCGTGTGAACCTAGCTCAAAAGCTGCTGATGAAATGAGTTCTCCATCAAATCAGCTTGCTAAGTGCTCTACTGATTCACACAAGCAAAAGAAAGGAAAGCATGCCCAAACTGCAGCTGTGGACACCAAGCCTGTTGACAAAACAGGCTTTGGATCTAAAGGTGATGGTAAAAGGCATACTAATCCTTTTAATGCTGAACATTTTGAAAATAAGTTTTCAAAAGGTAAGCAGTCTGCTTTTAACAAGGGTAAGTCTCATGTTGAAGGCAAACCTGCTGTGATTACAAATAAGTTTTCTAATCATAGTGGTAAACTGGTTTTAAATGAGAATAAGTTTTTCAAAAGCAAAAATAATGATTATGTTGATAGGCAGCATCAATCACATCTCAGGAAGGACAAAGGCAAAGCCATTGCTCAGCCTGAGAGATTTGGGAATAAGTTTCCTAAACCTGTGGAAGTTTAAACGCCAATTAAGCTTCCTATCTTTGACATCTGTCCTCCTAAAAAGAGGAAAGAAGAGACAGGCAAAGCTGTTTCTATTGAACCCTCCACTCAAGCTGTTGATTCATCAAATAGTAATAAGTTTGTTAAACCTGCTGATAGAATCAACAGAAATAATTCAGAATGTGTTTCTGAAAAGTTTTCTTCCAAAAATGCTAAGAGGAGAAAATGTTATAAATGTGGAATGAAGACACATCTGGCCAAAGACTGTCCTGAAGCTGAGGACATGAGGCCTGCTGACTCTGATGGTTCCCTCACAGCTAACATAAACAGTGTTGGAAACATATTAGTCAATGAGAGTGGTATCCAAACTGATACCATTCAAATAGGGAATATTAGTGTTGATATCACAAGTCCATCAACAAATGTTGATGAAGTAGGAGAACTCATCTCTGTGATGAGTTCCCCTAAAAATGACTAATATTCTTCTTGTCACTCTGCAGGAAAAACAACCATCCCAGGTTTGCTACTTGGACAGTGGCTGCTCAGGGCACATGACAGGTTGTAAGGACCTGCTGAGTGATCTCAGGCCTGAAAAAGGGCCAAAAGTCACATTTGGTGACAATGTACAGGGATCCACTGAGGGATATGGAACTCTTAATGCTGGTGTTGCAGTGTTCAAAAGACTAGCCTATGTGGTTGGCCTGAAACATAACCTTGTTAGCATAAGTCAACTGTGTGATGCTGGCTACAAGGTTAACTTTGATGAGCACCTGGGTTACATATTGGATCCCCAAGGCAAAGTTGTGCTGTGTGCTCAACGAAAGAAAGGTGTATATGTTGTGGACATGCAATCTGCTGATCCCACAACTGAAACCTGTTTTCTCACAAGGACAAATGCAGATCTAAATTGGCTATGGCACAGAAGGCTGTCACATTTGAACTTGAAGAACATCAACAAACTCTGTAAGAAAGAGTTAGTGACAGGTTTTCCCTCTATGACTTTTGCTAAGGATAGACTCTGCACAGCTTGTGAGAAAGGCAAGCAGAGGAAATCATCTTTTAAATCCAAACATAATTTTTCTATTAATACTCCTCTCTTCTTAATCCACATGGACTTGTTTGGACCTGTCAATGTCCCAAGTCTAGGAGGAAGAAGATACACTCTAGTAATGGTTGATGAGTTCTCCAGGTACACATGGGTTATCTTCCTGAAGAGCAAAGGAGAGGCTGCTAGAGAAATTATTGGATTTGTGAAAAAGATGGAAATGTTGAACTCTGCCCAAGTGAAGCAGCTTAGAAGTGATCATGGTACTGAATTCAGGAACAGTACTCTTGAAGACTTCTGTGAAGAGAAAGGAATCACTCAAAACTTTTTAGCTGTATGAACTCCACAACAAAATGGAGTTGCTAAAAGGAGAAACCGAACTCTCATTGAAGCTGCTAGAACCATGCTGTGTGCATCTGGTTTACCCTCATCATTCTGGGCTGAAGCCGTTAACACTGCTTGCTTCACCCAAAACAGATTCTTAGTGGTGAAAAGGTTCAACAAGACTCCCTATGAGCTGCTCAAAGGGAGGAAGCCAAATGTCATTTACTTCCATGTGTTTGGGTGTCCCTGCTTCATTCTGAATCAAAGGGACCAATGGCAAAGTTTGAACCAAAAGCTGATGAAGGTGTGTTTGTTGGCTACTCTGCTATCTCCAAAGCCTACAGTGTGTACAACAACAAAAGAAAGGTGATAGATGAATCTATCAATGTCACCTTTGAAGAGTCCAAGAATGCTTCCACCAAAGTTGTTCCTGAATCAGTTTCAGGAGAATTAAACTTTGATGATCTCATGCATTCAAACAGTGAAGAGGACTCAAAAGCTTCCACTACATCCAGTGTGGAACCAGTTAATCATGATGGGCATGATGATGATTATGTCAATACACCCTGTGTGAATAAGTGTACCGACTTAATTACAACTGCATGTCCTGAACCTATCAATGCTGATTTTCCTGGTTCCTCTGCTGATATGTTCAACAGTGGTCAGTCATGTTCAACAAGTGAACAGGCTCAAGACAACAGTGTGTCTGAAAATCTTGAGAGCTGTTCAACAGGACCTGCTGAAGCTGCTGATAACTCAGGAGAATCCTCATTGAAGAATGATCCTAAGTGGATCAGATGTCACCCCAATGATCAAATAATTGGTGACATCAAAAAAGGGGTACAAACAAGGTGGGACAGCTTAGGGAACTTCTGTATGTTCTCCAGTTTTGTTTCACTAATGGAGCCAAAGAAGGTGGATGAAGCACTAAAAGATGCCAACTTGATCACTGCCATGCAAGAAGAACTCAATCAGTTAGAGAGAAACAAGGTATGGAAGCTGGTCCCTGCTCCTAAAGGTAAAACTATAATTGGCACTAAATGGGTTTTCAGGAATAAGATGGATGAGCAAGGTCATGTCATTAGGAATAAGGCAAGACTGGTTGCTCAGGGTTATAGAAAGGAGGAAGAAATTGACTATGATGAGACATTTGCTCCTGTGGCCAGGCTAGAAGCAATTCGTTTGTATCTAGCCTACGTGTCACATCCTTGCTTCAAAACACGTTTGCTTATCCCAGGAATAATAATAAATGCATAAAGCTAATAAAACATTACAATAAGTCTTGCACTACACATGCTTCATGGTTACAGTACTAAGTTGCTAAAAACATCATAACATAAATAAAAGCAGCTACCCAAAACCCAAGGCATCATAAAGCTATACCACAAGCTGAAAATGAGCTAAGTCCTCTGGGCAGATCAGATAATAGACCTAAGCAGAAGGTCCAGCTTGTTCTTTACATTTTCCTGTAAAAATTGTAAGTAGCAACTGTAAGCTAAAGCTTAGTGAGTAAACAGATATTCAAGAATGCATGTAAAATATGAGGCGAAAATGCCTATAAAGGCTGTTATGCTTGCTTGCTTGCTTGCTCATTTGCTTAATACCCAGAAAGAACGCTGCACAATTGAGACATTTCACGCAGAACAGAGATGCCACCACTATGGGTTTACCGCTGACAGATGATCAATCTGTGATACGGGGCTAGCTACCCGTATAATGCTCAAGGGATAGTGGTGAACATCAGAATTGCTTGCTCGCTAAATATAATGCTTATGAGATGCACAAAGAACCGCTAACACAAGGTTTGCTGTATAGTATGCAGAACAATAAACAGATAGCAGATAAATATGCATATTAATAGATCAAATGTAAGATCCGGCTAAGCTGGGCATCACCTGTACCACAGTGTTCGCCTTCACTCACAAAAGTCTATTGAATTCCAAAGAAGTCACATAGAAGCAATTTATGTCTCAATTTCATATAAAACATGTAAACAAGAATAACTGTTACTCACAGTACTGAAAATGCTTTGAATACTTGCTCGGGCTTATTTACGCTTTAAATTGCTTTATAACGCTTGCACTTGCTTATCTAGGCTTTAATATAGTCTGGCACTGGCTTTGACTCGCAGCTGGGCTAAACAGCTTATGTATAATATCTGAAGTTTAATATTACAGAACATGTGCTAAATTAATATTGTAGCTCAATATTCCAACATCTCTAAGCCATAACTTCTAGCTAAATATTTTGCTATTTATTTTGCTAATTTATGCGTTGTTCGTAAATTTTATCAATTAGATTCGAAATTTAGGGGTTAGATTCGAATCTGAGCATCAGATTCGAAGTCAGATTCGAATCTGAGTAACAAACTCGAAGCCAGACTCGAACTAGGTTAGATTCGAAGCCAGATTCGAATCTGAGGATAGATTCGAGACCCATATCTCGAATCTAGCTCTATTCGAGTCTGTTCCTGGCATTTCGAGTCTGTTCTATACATACTCGAGTTTATTCATAAACTACAGCTTTAAACATGCATTTTCAAGCCTCAAATCCACAAATAATCTAAGTAATAAGC
The DNA here is from genome assembly GCA_020465985.1 of Centrapalus pauciflorus. Lineage (NCBI taxonomy): Eukaryota > Viridiplantae > Streptophyta > Magnoliopsida > Asterales > Asteraceae > Centrapalus > Centrapalus pauciflorus. Next base: position 178,639 of record JAANYP010003058.1, read on the forward strand.
CTCGGTTTAGTTATATTATACATTATCTATCATATTCTAGCTAAAATTCATACGAAATTAGCTTTAAATCGCCTAAAAATAATAAACTCGAATTTTGTACTTCAAACCGAAAATGCAGAAGTCGAAAATGACATTTCTTACCTCAAATCCGTATGAAATCGTACATGCAATAGGAGATTCACGTAGTACTCTTCGAGATCTTTCCGTTAACGTATAGAACTCGAGATTTGGCCGGTCGGTTTGAGAGAAAAGTTAGAGAGAAGTTTCGGGCTAGAGAGAGAAGCTCTGGAATTTGCTAGAAGGATTTTGCAAGAGTGAGAAAATGTAACTCCCGACTCCTATTTATACTAAATCTCGAAATTACATCATTTTACGCAAATCGCTCAAAATTACTAAAAATAAAAATGCAAATAAAAAGTAAGGTGTTATAGTATGAGCCCACCACGCTTGCACTTCGTCCTCGAAGTACCTAAGGCTCAAACAGATGCGGATATCGAACTCTCATGTCTTGCTCAGATTCCCAGGTCTGAGAAATTCCGTGAGAAGTTCTCCATTGCACCAACACCATTGCTACCTCTCGATTTCTCAACTTCTTCATCTTTGTTTCTAGAATAACTTCAGGCTCGTCGCATTGTAGCTTTTCATTAATCTTGTAAGTTAGATGATCGGCCCACTTTTCTCTGTCATCCTCTTTGCACTTCCTAAGCTGCGAAACGTGAAATACGGGGTGTATGTTGGACAGTTCGCTTGGCAAGTCCAACAGATAAGATTGAGTTCCAACACGCTCGGTGATCTTGAAAGGACCAACGAATCGTGGTGCTAATTTGCCACGCTTGCCGAATCTGAACACACCTTTCATCGGCGAGACTTTTAATACTACATAGTTGTCTTTCTGAAATTCTAAAGGTTTATGGCGTCGGTCGTGATACGATTTCTGTCGAGATTGAGCAGTTTCCAATCGTTGACGTATGATTCGGATCTTTTCATTTGTCTGCTGAAGTAGCTCGGGACCGGCGATTGGTGCTTCACCGGCTTCATGCCAACACGTAGGAGTTCGGCACTTGCGTCCGTATAAGGCTTCGAAAGGTGCGGCTTTGATAGATGAGTGGTAACTATTGTTATAAGAAAATTCTGCTAACGACAAGTGGTCATCCCAACTACCGCTAAACTCAAGAACACATGCCCGCAGCATGTCTTCGAGTGTAAGGATCGTGCGCTCACTCTGGCCATCAGGCTGTGGATGATACGCTGTGCTCATTCTGATCTTAGTGCCTAATCCATCTTGTAATGCACTCCAGATCCTCGAAGTGAATCGGCTGTCGCGGTCGGAAACAATTGACAAAGGCACACCGTGTCGAGTAACGATCTCGTCTATATACAACTTAGCCAACTTCTCCAATGAGTAGTTCTCGCGAATCGGAATGAAGTGAGCGACTTTGGTTAGGCGATCTACGATAACCCATATTGCATCGTGCTGTCTTCGCGTAGTCGGAAGCTTCGTCACAAAGTCCATCGTTATGTGATCGAACTTCCACTCGGGAATCGGTAGGGGCTGTAGACTGCCATAAGGCTGCTGATGCTCCGCTTTGACCAATCGGCAAGTAACACAATTATCGACATATTGGCCTACGTCTCTTTTCATACCGGGCCACCAATATTCGGCTTTTAGATCGTTGTACATCTTGGTGCTGCCAGGATGTACCGAGAAGTTAGAACAGTGGGCTTCCGAAAGAATTTTCTGTCGAACATCACCAAATTTGGGAACCCAGACACGATCTTTGAAAAGCTTCAAGCCACGAGGGCTATCGGTTAAGAACTGAAGTTGCCCTTTCATGTCCTCAGAGTTGAGGTTTTCTTCTTTTAGGGCTTCGGCTTGAGAAACGAGAATTTCATCAATCAGAGTAGATGAAAACAAAGTATGAGTCAAGGTATAGAGACATTTGGCGGAGTAGGATTTACGACTCAATGCGTCGGCCACCACATTCGCTTTGCCAGGGTGATAAAGAATATCACAGTCATAGTCTTTGATGAGTTCCATGGAGCGTCGCTGGCGCATGTTGAGCTCCTTCTAGCTGAATATATACTTAAGGCTCTTGTGATCCGTATACAGCTGACATTTGGTGCCGTAGAGATAATGCCGCCATGTTTTCAACGCAAAAGTCACAGCAGCAAGTTCAAGGTCATGAGTCGGATGACTCTTTTCATGATCCTTAAGTTGGCGAGAAGCATATGCTATGACTCTGCCTCTTTGCATCAAAACACACCCAAGCCCTTGATATGAAGCATCGCTGAAGACTACAAAGTCTTCATTACCTTCGGGTAAGGCCAGAATAGGCGCTTCGGTGAGTTTCTGATTTAAAGTTTGGAAGGCGGTCTCTTGAGCTTCTTCCCAAATAAAGGGAACATTCTTGCGAGTAAGAGATGTAAGAGGCATGGCTAGTTTTGAGAAGTCCTTAATGAATCGACGGTAGTAACCCGCCAATCCCAAGAAACTTCGGATTTCAGTGGCTGATTTGGGAGCTTCCCAGTTCTGAATGGCTTCTATCTTAGAAGGATCCACAGAGATTCCTTCACCAGATATCACATGACCAAGGAATTGTATCTGTCGCAACCAAAATTCGCATTTAGCGAACTTGGCGTAAAGTCGCTCCTTGCGCAGCAACTCTAGCAGCTCTCTAAGATGCACAGCATGCTCAGCTTCAGTTTTCGAGTAGATGAGAATATCGTCTATAAAGACGATAACGGACTTATCGAGCATTGGTCTACAAACGCGGTTCATCAGATCCATGAACGCCGCAGGAGCGTTTGTAAGGCCAAAGGGCATAACAAGAAACTCGTAATGCCCATATCTGGTACGGAAAGCCGTTTTAGGGACGTCTTCTTCATGAACTTTGAGCTGATGATAACCAGATCTAAGATCGATCTTTGAGAAGTAACTGGCTCCCTGAAGCTGGTCGAAAAGATCGTCTATTCTGGGCAATGGATATTTGTTCTTTATTGTTACCTTGTTCAACTCCCTATAATCAATGCACATCCGGAGAGTCCCATCTTTCTTCTTAACGAATAAAACAGGAGCTCACCAGGGAGATGAACTTGGTCGTATGAGTCCCTTATCTAGCAATTCTTGCAATTGCTTCATCATTTCTTGCATCTCTGCAGGTGCAAGTCTATAAGGGGCTCGAGCAATTGGTGCCGCGCCGGGCACTAAATCAATTCTGAACTCCACCTGACGGTCTGGCGGGAGTCCAGAGATGTCCTCGGGAAAGACATCGGGAAACTCGGAGGCTATCAGAACCTCGGCTAATGCTTTCTTTTCAGACTTAGCATCTATCGCATATGCTAAGTATGACACACAACCCTTAGCTATATGTTTCCTAGCTTTGACTACAGAAATTAAGCATATTTCACCTGTCTTTCTGTCACCGTAGATGCAAATATTGCGGCCATCCGGAGTAGTGAGCTTTATCAACTTCTTCTTGCAGACAATGCTGGCGTCATGATGATCAAGCCAATCCATACCGACGATGACGTCGAATTCATGAAAATCCATCGGGATAAGGTCCAGTTGGAATGTGCAGTTGTCGAGCAAAATAATGCAGTCACGGTAAATTTTATCGGTAGACACACTTACATTACTAGCCGTTTCAATATCAAAGATAACAGGTAGAGTTGTCGGAGTAATTCCAAGCTTAGATGCAAATGCACTTGATATAAAAGAGCGATTGGCTCCTGAATCAAAAATAACTCTAGCAGGGATAGAGTTAACAAGAAACGTACCAGATACCACATCTGGTATTTCCTTCGCTTGCTCGGCTGTTATTTGAAATGCGCGATTCTGACTCCTAGTTGGCTCGTTACGGCGACTAGAACCTCCTCGCGATGTGCTATGCCGGGCCGGTTGATTTTGTCTTTGCTGTTGTTGTTGATGTTGTTGCTGAGGTCGGTATTGCTGCTGCTGCAATCGCGGATGATGCTCTGCACTCGGGTAAATCATGCTGAACGGATGCGTACATGCATGCTCATTATGTCCAGGGCGTAAACAATTGTTGCAAACTTTAACCTTGTTAGGACATTCTTCACTGCTATGTCCTATTTCGTTGCACACGTAGCACCTCACATCATTGGGGTTACAACGCCCAATGTGTGACTTCTGGCAGCGGCGACACTGCCTCGGCTCAGAATGTACCGCATAAGATCGAGATTGCTGTGCCGGCGCAAGTTTTCCAGTCCCGTGCAATTTTTTTTCATCTCTCCTACCAA
>JAANYP010003058.1:189383-196883 GCA_020465985.1 Centrapalus pauciflorus
AATTCTTCAAGTCCAGGACCAGCTCAACTCCCATATGGACCGTCTTGAGTCTGCTGTGATAGAGCTTCAGTGTCGTTGAAAACATGACGATCAGGACGGCCCTGATCGCCATGAGGGGGAGAAACGCCAAAATATTTATTTTGAGGACCTGATCATGATTGTAGGGGGAGCCGATTTAGAGGGAGCAAATATACAAGGGTCAGGGGAACAAAGGCATAGGGCTCGGGAAATGATAGATTATGAGTCGTTGGTTGAAGGTCCAGCTCCGTTGGATCCAATGTCAGCGATGGTGGAGTACAATCCGATATATGAAAACGTTGAAATCGTATTGGTGTGTGATTTAGACTCTGATATTGATGACGACTATCCTTTACTCACTCCAAAGCCTGAACCTGAGTCACCGTAGAAATCATATTCCTTGTTTGAATTTTTGAATTCCCCAACCAAAGCTCCTCAAGAAGAAACTATTTCATCCATCCAAACCACATCCCCTACTCCCATAGAAACCCCAACAATCCAAACCACTCCTACAGCCCAAGAAATCCCATCTGTTCAACCTACCCCAACAGTCCAATCAACCCTTCCAGCTCAATCAACTCCACCAGCTCATATTGCCGAATCAACAGGGCCCCGAACTGTTAATTGTTTTAATACCAGAGATGTCACCGCAACGTGCGATATGACAGACGTTGAGTGGGTCCGGTGGTATTCTAAGGGTGGTGTGAAATCTTTGGATGTAGAGATCAGAGAAGAGATGAGGCAGGACCGGAGGTCTTGAGTTTTGAAACTTCTTGAAGCTCCTCTCGTTGAATTAGAATAGCCTCCGGTCCAAGGGTTAAAAGAGTTTTTGAGAAAGTTCCCGACTGAACAGTTTCAGAACCCCTTCTTAGAAGAAAGATTTAAAATGGTATTAAGAAAGAGGTCGGGGTCTTTCAGCAGAGGTCTTCTAATGGTCATGACCGATGCATCTCGAGCAGAACAAGCAGAATATAATCAGATGATGCTGAGGGTAAAGAGGGATAAAAGTAAATATTGGTCTAAATCAAAGATTGTAAAGATCAATAACATTCACATGTATAAAAGAGCTTGGGTATTCACCCCTGCATTTCAAGTGCTCAAAGAAGACGGAACTCTACAAGACCTGCATGAAACTGACCTTGATTATCCAAACGTAGACGACATCGAGTTTCTTCACAACAAGATGAAAAACAAGATTAAGAAACGTCTGACTCACATGACCGCAGTCGCCGCCCTGGTCAGAAGCATGAATCGCCAGCTCAATTGTTGTCACACCCCGTTACCCCGGTTGGCAACGAAGCGTGACGTCGCGGAAGTGTAACCATAATCATAACGAACGACCACTAAATGGACGTTTTAAAAAATACATTGATTTGACTTCAAATATACATATTGTTTTACATAACTAAAATACAGCGTAAGTAGTTCTTGAAATAACAAGATTTAAATACACAACTTACTTTATCAAGAAAGATGCAAATAAATCTCCGAGTTTGAAAATGATGCGACTTCAAAATGAACGGAAGCCTTTCAATGCTTCCGATAAATGCGCATGCCTTAATCACCTGAGAATACATGCTAAAATACGTCAACAGATTTTTGGTGAGCTCATAGGTTTACGCGAAAAGACCAGTTGTATGGACATTATCAGATGAATTGAATTTATAAAGCATAAATTTCGTGTATGTATTACATAAACCATCATGCAACCGAAGCTTAATTAAATGAGTTTGCCGTGTGCAGTATTCCCATACGTAATACCTTGTGTTGAATATATATGCACCCGCTGTTAGCCGAGCTGAACTAACCCGAATTGTGGGCATGACTCCCGATAGATCTATCCGCAATATATTCGCGCTTACAAATGAATGCAATTAACGGTTCATGATTTGGGGGCTGATGGATCCACACATGTAATACATATAAGAAATAAACAGTTTTGATGTCCATATGAAAACAGTGCAGTGTATTTCCACCCTAATAGATAGTTAAATAGGGGCTATGAAGACTCACCGCATGTTGATGGCAAAATGATCGTAAAAATGACGATTTACGTTGTTGATGAGTGACGACACCGGACGTGTTTAACCGAGTCCTAAATGATATAAGGGATTTAATAACTCCCATATATGAAAATATGTATGTGTAAATGTTGTTATCTTATAAATCACCCAACATTACAAGTTTACAAATAAAACCCACTTAAAACGTTAAGTTTATATATTTATATATAATATTCCAGCTTTTCGAAGGTTTTTGGGCCGACTTTAAGGCTGTTTTTGACCAAGCTCCAAAACGATTTAGGCTTTGGTTTTCTTTAACATTAAAATACTATATACAAATAATTTTTAAGGTCAAGAATGGCCATTTTTTGAGGTGTTTAGGTTAGGGAAAAAGCTTGTTGAAAACCCTATGTTGGCTATTTTTGAGCTGTCAAACTTTCGGGTTCCCAAATAATATCTGGGGATTCTAAACTCCACAATAAATTATGAAAACTTTCAAATATTTAGTTAAGATATAGATCTATCTTTTGAGACAAGAATCAACTCATTTTGTTAAGTTATGATTTAGTTATGATTTTTCAAAGTTGATGCAACTTTTCTGTCCAAATTCCGTATTTCATAAACTTGAAATAACTTGTGATTCTTGTTGTTTATTCAAACACCACTTGTATAAAAGTTATAAAACACATTTATATAACTTGTTTTCATAATATTTACACTTATATGATGTGTTTATATATTTATAAACACATTTGAAGAAAACAACTTAAAAACAAAAACTAGTGATTTATAAACTTGAGTTCTTATGAAACTTGTTGTTGTCGGTGATTATATATATTATGCAAGACTTATATAAATATAAATATAAGATGAAATATGTTAGTATTTACTTAATTTGAGGTATTAGAAGTATGAAATCAAGTAGAAGCTGAAATCTTGAAAGGTTGTTGCACCAAAGTCACTTGAATATTGAAGAACACTTGAAAGAACAAAAGTTGACCAATCTTTTTGTTGTGTGAGGCCCTTGGCCGTTTTTTAGAGGGAGAAATGAAGGGGATTTTGGCTTTTAAAATGTGTGGAAATGAATGGAAATGAACACCTATTTATAGAGGAGAAAAAGATCTTGAAATGACGGTGAAAATGGAGGTTGAGTGTGAGATCTTGGATGAATTGAAAGGAAGAGATGTGATTATGATTGTGTATGGAGTTGAGTATTAAAAAAAATGAAGTCAAAAGCTACATTTGTACTACCTATGGGCCAGATTTTGATGATGTATTTATGATGTATTTTCTATTTTTTTTTTGTATAAAAGTATTTCAAAATGTATTCTTGTATTTCCCTTTTTATGTAAATTCATAAATACTTTTGAATGCTTTTGTTTAATGAATTGTTTTAGTCTTGCATAATTAATGTTAAGTTCATGTATTAATGCATGATTAGTGTCACTGATCATAATTTAATTATGTACTTAGTTGCATTAATCCATCATATCGTAAATCGATCGGATTAATTGATTTGCCGATTCATCGCACCGATTAATTTGATTCTGATTGAGTTGAATTTCTTCATGAACATTGTTAATCACCTTGATTAATTGCTAATGACCACTGATTAGGTTATAAATTGCTAATAAACACTGATTAGGTGATAGTTGTTAACCTGGATTTGTTCCGGATGTTATAGTCTCCCCCTGTTAAGGGAATTTCGTCCCGAAATTTTATCTTGTTTCCTCAGAGATCTTGTTACTTAGGATTAGGTGAGGGTATCTTTGGTTAAACTGGCCTTTGGATGCCTAAGTGAATTCTGGTCCATGTCTAGAATTCTATCTGACCTTGACGATGGGTATACGACTGTGCTTCAATCCTTTGACTTTACGGTCCATAATTTTTACCGGCTTTTTGGTGAAGCGAAGTTTATCAGTCTTATCTAACAAACCCTTCTTTCGATTCGATACGTGGAAGATATTGCGCATGCTGCTAAGCTCTGTTGGTAGCTCTAAACGATAAGCTACTAGTCCAATTTTCTTTAAGACTTTGAATTGTCCAATGTAATGAGGATTCAGTTTCCCTTGTTTCCCAAATCATACCACGCCCTTCCATGGCGAGACTTTCATCAGTACCCTTTCTCCTAATTGGAACTCAAGGGATTTTCTCCTTACGTCTACATAGCTTTTCTGACGATCGTGGGCAACTTTTAGTCAGTTTCCATATCTGTACTATCTTTCTGGTAGTTTCATGAATGATCTTAGGGACAGTGATTTGGCTATCTCCTACTTCTTCCCAACAAATCGGAGATCGACACTTTCGCCCGTAGAGGGCCTCAAACAGAGCAGCTTTAATACTCGAGTGATAGCTATTGTAGTACAATAATTCCACTAAGGCAATTGAGTATCCATCACACAGGCTCTTAATGTATGTTCTAGGGTTTGGATCGTTCTATTATTCTGATCACCGGTCTAAGGGTGATATGTGGTACTCATATCCCAGTTTGTAGCCAAAGCTTGTTGTAATCGATTGCCAAAAATCTAGATGTAAATCTGCTATCCGTATCCGAAATGATTGAAATAGGCACTCCGTGTCTAGAGACGACTTCCTTGAGGTACGTTTGGACTAGCTTATTCATCCTGTTGTTCTCCTTTATTGGTAGGAATGCGCGGATCTTGTTAGGTGGTCGACTATTACCCAAATGGTTCCTGATGTTTTATCTTAACTTTGGAGCATGTTAGGAATTTGTTGACATATGTGGCAACGCCAGCCTTCATGTTAGGCCACCAGTATAGCTCCTTGAGGTCATGATACATTTTATCGGATCCAAGGTGAACGACATATCTTGATTTGTGTCCTTCATCCATAGCCAGCTTTCTTATTCCACCAAAACAGGGTAATCAGACTCTGTCCATGAAATATCGATTGTTATTAGTCCTTATCCCAACTATTTATCCATCCCGTGCAGGGCTTCATTTTTCATATTTTCCTCCTTAAAGACTTCTATTTGTGCATCATGAACTAAGGAAGGAAACTTTGGTTGAATGGTTATAAGCTAGGGCTTGTACTCTTAACGGCTTGACTCGTTCCTTTCGCCTGAGCGTCTGCAACCACATTAGTTTTCCTCAGGTGATAACGAATTTCACAGTTGCAATCACTTATTAGCTCCATCATCGATGTTACCTCATATTTGACTCTTTCTGGTTCAAGATGTGTTGGAGGCTCTTATGGTCTGTAGTACACTTCTTACCGTACAACTAATGTCTTCCAGTCTTAAGGATAAAGACTACTGATCCAAGATCTAGATCATGCGTTGTGTAATTCACCTAGTGAACCTTAAGTTTTCATAAAGTATAAGCTATGACCTATCTTTTTATATCAACCCATTGTGTGAAGCGTCACAGTAATCTACAAATTTCTTGCTTCGCTTGGATAAAATAAGCGCGCTGCACAGTTTGTGCTTTAATAACTGATATGATGTCTCCTGATCCTTGCCCCGATCATACTTAATGTCTTTTCGGGTCAGTTTTGTAAGAGCTCTGGTGATCCTTGAGAAATTTTTAATAATTGCTTATAATAAGTGGCGAGTCTTAAGGACTGTCGTATCTCTATGGGGGTTCTAAGGGTTGACCAATTCATGATAACCTCGATCTTTGCAGAGTCGACTTGGATCCCTTTACTCTTGATCACGTTCCCGAGAAATCTTACCTATCTTAGCCAAAAGTCAAACTTAGAAAGTTTGGCATATAGTTGTTTTTTCTTTAACAACTCTAGAATCAGTCTTAAGTGTTTGCTCGTGCTCCTCCTTGTTTCGTGAGTAGATTAAGAAGTCATTCATGAATACAATCATTAATTTGTCTAGATAAGGTTTGCACACCCGATTTATGAGGTCCATGGATACCGTTGAGGCACTGGTTAATCCAAACGACATTAATAGGAATTTATGATGACTGTCTTTGGAATATCTTTCTTGTGAACTCTAACCTGATGATAACCAGACCTTAGGTAGATATTTGAATGGAAGCTTAATTCTTGGAGTTTGGTCAAACAATTCATTGATCCTTGTGAGCGGGTATCGGTTCTTTCAGTTTATTTAGCTCTCAGTAATTGATGCACCTTCTGAAGGTACCATCCTTCTTCTTTATGAACAAAACTGGAGCTCCTCCAAAGCAAGGAATTTGGTTTGATAAATCCTTTCTCTAAGAGCTCCTATAGTTGGTTGGACGATTCTTACACTACTGATGGGGCTAATTGTCATGGTGCTCGAGCTACTGGTACCGCACCTGATACTAGGCCGATTTTTGAATTTGACTTGCCTCAATGTTGGGTGTTCAGGTAAGTGTTGTGGAAAAACTTTGGGGTAACAATAAATAATAAGAATATTTTCGAGCCGCTTTTCCTTTATCTCCCTCTCTGTCAACACTTCAGGGTCCTAATGCTAGGGATGATGCTTACTTTGGTATTTCTTGTTTTGCCTTGAACAGTAAGGACCTTCTTATTGACTAAAGGTATATGAACCGTGTTCTTGTTGCACCCTATTTCCACACGATTTTCCGATAGTCAATCCATGCCTATGACCACGTAAACGCTTCCCAGTTTGACGGGTATTAAGTCTGTTTCAAAGAGTCGGCCTACTAATTCTAAGGAGCATCCTCGACTTATATTATTTGTCTTAAACGTCTTACTGTCATCAACTTCAATAGCATAAGTGCAATTTAATGGTGTAAGAAGGGAATTTATCTGCTTACTGAACTTAGTGGGTATAAAGCTCCTATCAGCACCGGTATCAAATAGTAGAAATGCATAAGTGGTATCTAATGGGGTAAGAGGATAAGTCTATGGGTTTGAAATTTCTTAGGCAGATTGTCGTACTACATATCCTCATTCTCCTAGTTATAGATAAAACTTAGTTTTTCATTAAAATGTTGGATACCTAATCTTTGTATATGATATGGTCGGAATATTCCGATAAATTCTTAAGCCTTACACACCCTAAGATGTATCAGATAGTAAATCCTCTAGAAATACTATAAAAGGGTACTAAGTATGAGATGCCTCAGGGGCTTCCTCGTTCTCCAGAGCGTTAAGTCGTTGGGTTAGTTCTGCATTGCGGGCTTTGCGCTTTGCTGGGCACTGTCGCAATTCGTTGATTTCGTCTTGTTGAATCGCCTGGGTATTCTGGTTGGCCGAAGGTTTATTGGTGGTTTGTATTGTCTCCTGTTTAATCCTTGCAAAGATCTCACCGACCACCTTGTGGATTTTTTCGAAATTGGAGGACGTGTCTGGCGGCCCTTGCCACCAACAGAGGCGCCGTTCGTTACGTAGGTTCCTGGGTAAGTGTCGGCACTTTGAGAAGAAGATGGTGTTCCAAATTTAAACCGGCTTTGGATCCCTTCCTCGTTTCTCCACTCTTGAAGAGTGTGAGACATCCATTTCCACTATCTTACATTTGCCCATCGCTGCTGCGGCGGGCTTGACTGATGGGCAGGTACCG
>JAANYP010003058.1:201883-284072 GCA_020465985.1 Centrapalus pauciflorus
CACCTGAAAATACATGCTAAAATACGTCAACAGATTGTTGGTGAGCTCATAGGTTTACGCGAAAAGCCCAGTTGTATGGAAATTATCAGATGAGTTGAATTTATAAAGCATAAATTATGTGTATGTATTACATAAACCATCATGCAACCGAAGCTTAATTAAATGAGTTTACCCTGTGCAGTATTCCCATACGTACCGTTTGTTGAATATATATGCACCCGCTGTTAGCCAAGCTCAACTAACCCGAATGGAGGGCATGACTCCTGATAGATCTATCCACAATATATTCGCGCTTACAAATAAATGCAATTAACGGTTCATAATTTGAGGGCTGATGGATCCACACATGTAATACATATAAGAAATAAACAGTTTTGATGTCCATATGAAAATAGTGCAGTGTATTTCCACCCCAATAGATAGTGAAAATAGGGTCTATGAAGACTCACCGCATGTTGATGGCAAAATGATCGTAAAAACGACGATTTACGTTGTTGATGAGTGATGACACCGGATGTGTTTAACCGAGTCCTAAATGATATAAGGGATTTAATAACTCCCATATATGAAAATATGTAAGTATAAATGTTGTTATCTTTTAAATCACCCAACATTACAAGTTTACAAATAAAACTCACTTAAAACGTCAAGTTTATATATATATATATATATATATATATATATATATATATATATATATATATATATATATATATATATATATATATATATATATATATATATATATATATATATATATATGTATATATATATGTGTGTCTGTATAATATATATATATACATCATACATATATATATATATATATACTATATATTCAGGTTCAAAAAAGTACCTCTCGAAATCAAGTGCACCCGAAGGTACCAACTTAAAAAACTTTTTTTTAATTTTTTTTTCTCATAACCATGTTTAAATTAATGTTATACACATGATATATGAATTTCACATACATTCGCACTTTCTGTGTCCTTAAAACTTATGTGAATGCTCAATGCATATTTATGTGAATGGTCATCCATGTGAATGGTCATTTCACACAATGTGAATGGTGTGAATGACCATTCACATGATCTTTTTTTATCATTCATAAGATTTATGATGTTGCTCCTTTTGAAAAAAAGTCTTATAATGTTGTCTTATACATTATTATTCAAAAAAAATATATGTGAATGATCATTCACATTAGGGTACGCTGGAATCTCATAGGTACGCTGATGAACCTGATTCTATATGTGTATATATATATATATATATATACATATATATATATATATATATATATATATATATATATAATTTTCCAGCTTTTCCATGGTTTTTCGGCTGACTTTGAGGCTGTTTTTGACCAAGCTCCAAAACGATTTAGGCTTTGGTTTTCTTTGACATTAAAATACTATATACAAATAATTTTTAGGGTCAAGAACGGCCATTTTTTGAGGTGTTTAGGTTAGGGAAAAAGCTTGTTGAAAACCCTATGTTGGCCATTTTTGAGTTGTCAAACTTCCGGGTTCCCAAATAATATCTGGGGGTTCTAAACTCCGCAATAAATTATGAAAACTTTCAGATTTTTAGTTAAGATATAGATCTATCTTTTGAGACAAGAATCAACTCATTTTGTTAAGTTATGAGTTAGTTATGATTTTTCAAAGTTGATGCAACTTTTATGCCGAAATTCCGTATTTCATAAACTTGAAATAACTTGTGATTCTTGTTGTTTATTCAAACACCACTTGTATTAAAGTTATAAACACATTTATATAACTTGTTTTCATTATATTTACACTTATATGATGTGTTTATATATTTATAAACACATTTGAAGAAAACAACTTAAAAAATAAACTAGTAATTTATAAACTTGAGTTCTTATGAAACTTGTTGTTGTTGGTGATTATATATATTATGCAATACTTATATAAATATAAATATAAGATGAAATATGTTAGTATTTACTTACTTTGAGGTATTAGAAGTATAAAATCAAGTAGAAGTTGAAATCTTGAAAGGTTGTTGCACCAAAGTCACTTGAATATTGAAGAACACTTGAAAGAACAAAAGTTGACCAATCTTTTTGTTGTGTGAGTCCCTTGGCCATTTTTTAGAGGGAGAAAAGAAGGGGTTTTTGGCTTTTAAAATGTGTGGAAATGAATGGAAATGAACACCTATTTATAGAGGAGAAAAAGATATTGAAATGATGGTGAAAATGGAGGGTGAGTGTGAGATCTTGGATGAATTGAAAGGAAGAGATGTGATTGTGATTGTGTATGGAGTTGAGTATTAAAAAAAATGAAGTCAAAAGCTACATTTGTACTACCTATGAGCCAGATTTTGATGATGTATTTATGATGTATTTTCTATTTGTTTTTTGTATAAAAGTATTTCAAAATGTATTCTTGTATTTCCCTTTTTATGTAAATTCATAAATACTTTTGAATGCTTTTGTTTGATGAATTGTTTTAGTCTTGCATAATTAATGTTAGATAAGTGTATTAATGCATGATTAGTGTCACTAATCATAATTTAATTATGTACTTAGTTGAATTAATCCATCATATCGTAAATCGATCGGGTTAATTGATTTGCCGATTCATCGCACCGATGAATTTGATTTTGATTGAGTTGAATTTCTTCATGAACATTGTTAATCACCTTGATTAATTGCTAATGACCACTGATTAGGTTATAAATTGCTAATAAACACTGATTAGGTGATAGTTGTTAACCTGGATTTGTTCCAGATGTTACAATTGTGATGTGCCTAAGAGACTTTCAAATGGAAATTGAGTGTGCATTGGTTAAAGTTGGTCTGAAAGCTCCTGAGCAAGAGATATTTCTGGTAGACCACTACCCTGCTTATAAAGTTGTGCTAAGAGGTCAGCCAGGAGTTATATTTTTTAACTAAAAAGGACATAAACGATTCATGCGCTTTGAGGACCTCCCTTGTTACTCCGATGGAATAATCAGATTAGTCAGAGCCAAACTCACAAAAAGAATACAAGAATTTAATGCTCAGACAAATCCAGAACTTAGACGCTCTCCCAAGGAGATTCAAGACATCCTCAGCGGCATTGAATATCTGAATGAAAGGCTACATCTCAGGCAAGTGACAAGACGATTTGATGTCATCTTTGGCCTCCGAGAAACAACAGATCATGCCAAAGTTCCTCCACAATGATCGAAAAGGGGGAGATTGTTAGATATTTAATTTTGATCTTGTGGATTTATTTGGTAATAAATATTTCTAGTTAGTTTACTTGTAATTTATTTATATTTTAGTTTCTTTGTTATAAAAGTTAAGGGGGCCATTGTGTAATTCCTTCAAACTTGCTTTTATTATCCTAGGTATTTAGTGTCCTAGGGTTGTGTGTAAAAGCAGACAATTGAAAATACACGGATATTCTATGCCGCCGCAGAACATTCTCTTTGTCTCATATTCTTAATCATTTCACAATCATGAGTTTCTATTCTGTTTTGTTGTGATTATTTGAGTGTTTTATATACCAAACGAGTGCTGATTTATCTGGGAATCATTCATAACACATATTTCAGTGTTCACAGAGTTTCATCAGAAATCACTCATCATTTTTCCATAAAAGATCTTGGAAATTCATTTTTGTGTAATTCATCATGGAATATCCATATGAACAATTGTTAAAGTCTCAGCTAATTGAAAAACTTACTGAATTTGAAAAGATTCGTAAGAACAATTACGACATTCTTGTTCAGTTACATACTGATAAAGCTCTTGCTTTACGTGATGTATCAATATTGAAAGAAGAAATTCAGAGCTAAAAAGTTAAACAAAATTCTGAGAGTACTGCTCTTAATTTGAAAATATCTTAGTTGAATAAAGAACTTGATGAGTTGAAACAAGAAAACTTTCAGACTGAAACTCAACTCAAATATCTTTTGCCTAAAAGAACTGAGCTTCATAAGAAAGTTAAAGATCTTGAAGAATTACTTTCCAAGACAAATCAGACTGATCAAAATTGTATTTTAAACAAATCTAAAGAATTTTTTGCTCTTGAAAAAGAGTTGTCTTATTCACTTGAGAAGAAAAGACATGAGTTCTTACTGAAAGAACATGATTTTAAAGCTAAATCTAAATTATTTGAAGATGAAAGAAAGATGTTTTAATCAAAGAACAATCTTTTAAAACTGATTACCAATCGTTTGATAATGACAGAAATTCTTATTTGGTTATTATCAAAGGATTGGAAGATCAAATATCTCATCCTACTAAACAATTTAATGGATTCTCCTTCTTCTAAAGAATCAGAGGTTAAAGATCCTTCAGTTTGTTCAAAATCTAAAGTTGATCAATCTTATTTATCTACACAAAGTGAAAAGAATCCAATTGAATTTTCTAAACTTGATTCTTCTTCAGACCTTAAACTTAAGAATCTGTTAAAGATACACAGATGCAAAGATAAAATGATTGAACAACTTCCGGTAAAGATTTACACTTGTGAATCTTCAAAGTCAAATTTTCCTAAAGTTTCTGGAAATACTGGTCATTCTTCACAGAAAAGAATTTCACAGAAAAACACCAACTATTACCAGAAACAGGCTAGAACCAGACAGTTGTTCATAAAGAAGAGTTTGCAAAAGTCTGATCATTCAAGTTTCTTTAGAAATTCAGATATTCAATTTTTTAATACTCAAAGAAATTTGTTTTCTGATTTTGAGAGAGAAGTTGAAAGGTATAATATGCATTGGGTACCTAAACCAAAGTACCAGTGGGTACCAAAACCCGTTTTGAAATGGGTATCCAAAAGTGCTAACAAGTCTGGATCTAAATTAGTTTGGATACCAAAGACATCTTGAATTTGCAGGTTTCAAAAGATTTCTAATCATATCAGACTAGAACCCGGACTTCACTTCATCAGGCTTCTATTCACAACAGAATAGAACCCGGACTTCACTTCAATAGGTTTCTAGTCACATCAGATTAGGACCCGGACTTCATTTCATGAGTCTTCCAGATCATTACAGACTGGAACTCGTTCTTAAATTCCAAAGTACAGAACCAGAGCTAAAGGCTTTCAGTTACATCAGACTGAAACCTGAGCTTCCACGAAATTTGGCTTCTAATCATTTCAGATTGGAAATCAAGTCTGAGAGACAAATCTTACTGGAATTCTAGCCTTGCTTTCAACTCCGATGCTGCATTGAAATAGAGGGAGTTTTATTTTTATAATTTTTTTCTCCTCTTTTACTTTCCATGAGTTGACTAACTTTTTGTGCTTATTTCCAGGGGGAGTTTCAGATACTTTGACGATGACATTTTTCAAAAACTGTGTGTGAATTTTCATGAAAAATTTTTGATACACACTTAAAAAGAATTTTTGAGCTGAAAAGAAAAATTTTTCTGATTCTCTGAATCTATCATTGAGATTAATTGATCTAATTTCTTTGATTTTCATAATCTCATTTCTTCTGAGATTCTCTTTGTTATAATTCTTCAAATTCATACGGGATTCTCCCGTTATCTCCCAGGTGCTAATTCTTTCAAGAAATCTGATTCGTTTCATATCATATATCAGATTTTACATGTCATTCTGATATCTCCCAAATTATCTTAATAATATCTCCGATATCATATGAGCTGTTCATCATATCCCTTGAGCTTCAAAGCTGAAAATCTTTCTGCTGACTCCGATTATGCACCAAACTGAGTGATAAGCATAAATATCGCTTCTATGGTCTAACTAGAACCGGAAGACCTACCCAAGGAGCAAACCATATATAGTTTGTGTGGGTAAGGGTTCTTTAGGTCTATTAGTTGAAAGTGTCAGTTATCACGGGATACTGACAGGGTCGAGCAGAAGTAAAATGTAAATCAGAGGGACATTTTGAGTGCAGATGGTGGTGCATCAGATCATGCTTTAGATATAAAGCTGACTGAATTTATTTCTCAAAAATGAGCCGGAGTGAGCTTAGTTGAAAAATGCTGAGAACTGAGAGTTGAGAAGGGATTTGAAGAAAAGCAAATCCTACCTACACTGTGTCTGTTGGGTAAACCACATAATCTATCAAGCCCTAGGTAACTTGATATTGAAAAAGACGTCATGGACCCAGTGACGCATGCACTTAACCCCACCAACCACTCAGTTATCTCTCAAAAGATTTTTGTTTCAATAATCACGGAGATATAGCATATTTCTATCGATATATCATTGGGATATTATTGATATTGAAACATGAAAGACATTTGCTCCGGTCTCCGACTTCTTTTGATGCACATTGTGTCTAGAGCTGATATATTCATTTTTAGGACACATCGAGTCTAACAGTCTGCGTGACTATAAACTGCTAGTCCATAGTGACTAAGCTGGAACAAATAAGAGTGATTCTTTCGTGATAAAGGATTTCATGATGACTATTTGGAAATCCTACTAGTGTTAACATCACGCCAGCGCTGAAAGTAAGTCACATAAATTATGTCTATTGTGTAAACAGGACTCCTATGTGGACCTGGACTCGTTACTTTCACAAAATGAATGTGTTTCATTTTCGCCAAATTTGAAAAACTTTGTTTCATTTTGAAAGAGTATTCATTTGAGGGGGAGTGAGATAAATTTGTTTGGATTAGGGGAAGAGGATATCAGTTTGAGGGGGAGAAAGTCAATTTGTCATATTTTCGTATTGTATTTGTCATTTTATTTCTACTACTGTAAGTTTTCTGGATCTACGACTCGGAAGAACTTACATGATGTTCATAATACTTATGATCATCATGAGGGGGAGAAAAGCTATATTTCAGGGACATCTGTTGAAGTAGTTTGAAGTTAATTACAACAAAAACTCAAGACAACTGCTGACAACTAGAGAAGATTTTAAGATAAAAGATCAAGTTGTCTATGTTTGATCAAGGGAGTGTGCTTATAAGAAAAGAGAAAATCTGAGAAGAAGAGATTTGAAGATCAGAAAGAGACAGAGATTTGAAGATCAGAGAGGGACAGAGATTTGAAGATCAGAGAAAGGACAGAGAGAGAAGAAATTTATATTTGAAGATTCAGAGATCAAAGAGAAGAAAAGAGAAAAGAGCTGAATTTCCTGATCTGAACTTCAAATGAAAAATTGCTTTCATCTCTAAGGGGGAGATTGTTGGGTACAAATATTAAGAGAGATGAAAACAATTATATTGAATAAGTTCAGGGGCTTTATTGTAAATACTTAATACTTTGTATTGTGTATAAATAGCTATAGTGCTACTATAGTTCAAGTTGTTGAATACGGTTGCATGGATAAGTAGGGTGTTGTGCAAGAAATATCAAGAAGCTCTCAGTGTAATATTTCTTTCTACTCAATTAAATCATTCGGCTCTATGTGTTAGTGATTAAATGTTCATATGATTGTGTTTGATGTTAATGAATTGCTGATATAATGAATTATCACGCCTATACAAATATGCAGGATTCACTCTTCTTTCATACGCTTTCTTTTTCTTCTTCTTCAAAAATTCCAATGACTTCTCCACCGCCATAGCCGCCGTTCTTAAAGCTTTCCAACTCGATTCTTTACCGTTTCTTCTCATTTTTCTTGGATTTTCCTTCTAATCCACTGTCAGGTAACATATTTCTAACTTAATTTTTCATTTTAACTTCCTGTTATAGTTTTTAATTTTCCAGAATTTTAAGGGTTTTTTTATCTCGATTTTTTGCATTTTTAGGTTAGTAAATCTAATTTGTGTACGTTAGTTTAGTTATATAAAATGTTCCTTATCACTTTTAGCATTAGGATCTATCATGCATTTTTGTGAATATTTTGAACGGTACACGTTTGCATGTGCATGAACTCATTTATTGCAAATTTGTCTAAGTGTAAACTCGGATACACCCGAAATTCGGTTTCCCTACACATAATAAATTTTAACTTTAAATGTTTCATATTCTATGGACCCCATCCGAATTTTGGTTCACCAGAAATTCGGATCCTTTGACAAAATACACTTAGAAAATATATGAAGTTTATCTTTGGTTCACCCGAAATTCGGATGCTTCCAAATGATAACATTTATATATATTATTAACCTAAGTGTATGTCATGGACCATCCGAAATTCGGGTCCAAACGAATTTCACGCCCACTCTGAAATTTGTATCTCCATTTTTAGATAAATTTTTAGTGTAGTCATCCACCTGAATTTCAGATGGATCCGAAATTCGGGCCCCCCATATGTTTTTCCATACTTAGTTTTTGTTTAATTTTCCACTTGTTTCATGAACCATTCCATCCGAGTTTCTATCCGACCAGATATTCGGATCATATCATCCGATTTCTATCCAACCCAAAATTCGGTTCTCATGAATCCGAAATTCGGCTCAACCGAATTTCATCACTTAGCATATTTTTTAAAATTTTTTTCATTTTTCGTCTTTTCATTTGCATTTCTATTTTTTACATAAATAAATCAAAACAAAATAAAAATTTCATGTCCTTGCACCATTGGTTCTAGTTCAAAATAAGTGTTTGAGTGAACACGTCTACTCTAACATTGGTCTCTCAACGATCAACTTTGGATTTTTTTCAGTGGAAGTCACATTCTATTGATAAAAATCTCGATGCTTTAAACTGAATAGACGGGTTCAAATTCACACTTATATCAGACTTAATATCAATGTATTATCTATACACACGTTTGTTAAACTAACTGTGTTGCATTTCTATAGGACTAATGGATTCCCAAATCACCCTCACCATTCCCCATCCACCCATCCCAAATAACAACCAACAATTTCCGGAGGAAACTCTACTCTCAGCTGACCAATTCACCGAGTTTTCCCCATATAACTGGCCATTAGACCTCTCTATCCTCCGTTCTGAAGCCGAAGATATCACCTTTGATATCCTCAAAGGTCATCCCATCTTCTACTCCTTATCCACCGCCATCTCCGCACCCATCATTTATCCCCGACAGTTCTGGCACCATATTAAATTCGTCAATGAGGCAGTACCTCATATCACCACCATCATAGACTCTGTACCCATTCGCCTAACACTCCCAGCCATCCGCCACATTCTCCGCCTTCCCACTGAAGACTTTTCTGTCAACAAATATTCCTATGCCCCCTTCCCAACCCCAGCCCAAACGCTTCAAGACATCATATTAATCGACCATGATGGTAATCTCACAAAACCATCCGACTTCAAGACCAAGCAACTCCAGTCTCACTAGAGGGTCTTCTTTGACGTGATCAACAAGTGCTTCACGGGAAAGCACTCAGACATGATTCGGCTTCCATTCACGTGCTCGTGATGTTTGCCGCCTTCACATATGATAGACACTTTGACTATGTGGCATTCATTTTCGAGGAGCTTAAAGAGCAGTCCAAGATAGAGGAACGAAAAGAGAAAGAAAAGTCTTTCTATTTCAAAGATTCCATAATTATTCATCAAATACGCCATGGACAACGACGTTGACATCCACGAGAACCCAGAAGCGGACGTCTATAAGACAGTGGCTACAACGAGTAAAGATTCCAAAGGAAACCACTAGAGTACAAGTGATGAACATTCCATTATCTCTCTTACGAATGGCAGACCAAACTAACGTAAGGGTGCAGGTATACATTATGGGAGTGTATCCGGATGAGGCTCTGTTAGAACCGACGGAGCCAACCACATCTGACGTTGAGCCAATAATGAGTGAGAATGAGGGAGTTGAGGAGGCAATCCAAAATACTTTGGGTACTGGGGAGTGGGAGATGTCAATTGTGAGAGAGGGAGATGAAAGCGAGAGGCCAGAGACCGGTGATTCTGAACGCACCGTCTCTGACCCTTTGAGGGCTGAGGGCACAACAACTGAGGGAGTCTCATCACCCCATAGCCGGACAAGCCTGTATAAGACCACTAGTCCGGTGGTCAAACAAACCCAAACTATCCACTCACATGTTTCATTGCACGGGGCTTTAGCACATACGTCATCACCCTCTCATTCAGAGAGAGATGATGTTGAAATAGGTCACACGCCTCCCCCAGTGACCGAACCTCAATTGATCACAGCTGACACCCCAGCCCATATCACTGTGCATGACGCCTTCGTGGTGTCCCCCCCATATCCAAGACGCCTCAGTGGTGTTTCCAGTAACTTCCGAATCTGCACTCCCAACTGGGGAGGCAGAAAGGATGGAAGGAACACATGAAGCTGCAACACAGATGCCATCAGCTTCAAGCGATCAAGGGATCACTCTTGCGATGCGAAGCTCTTCGTGATGCCGGTATTGTTTCTTGGGCTGACCTTGACGCCCTCATGGAGGCTTTTGAGGAACAACATTCCTCGCTTCTTTCATTTTTGAAGGGTAAGGGTGTTGCAACTCAGGAGTTGCCACCAGGTACCCCAACAGTCCAATCAAATGCAGCCATCCTAGAACATATTATGGTTCTATCTGATCAAATAGAAAGCCTCAAAAGGCTAGTTCTGCGAGTAGATGAACAAATGAACAACAGAATGGACCGGCTTGAATCTACAATTATATATCTGCAATCAACGTACAGACCTCAGGCTGAATCCCTGAAACGTAAGCATGATGACCAGGAGGACCATGGTCATCCTGAGGGGGAGAAACGCCCCAGGATACAGCCTGAAGAGGAAATGCAAAGTGTAGGTGGAGCCGAAGTAGAACAGAGTGGGGAGGAAGTTTCAGGGGCTCCAGGTGGACCAACAAAAGAAAACTGGCAATGGTAGTGTTCGAACCACCTTCCGACAAAGTCAAAATCATCTTAGTGTCTGATTCAGACTCATCTAATGGTTTATTAACAAGTCTATCAGCAACTTCACTCATGGGATGAATGTATTTGTTGTTGTATGGAGGTGGAGTGGCTCTGTATCCTATACCTTCTTTGGGATTGAGTTGAGATTTTACCCTATCCTTAAATTGAACTTCCATTAGGTGTTCTAGCTTTTGATTTGCCAATTTGAAGTTTCCTAGATCTATATTGATAGATTCTATTTTCTTGTTAGCTTCTAACACCTTCTGTTCAGCCTCATCTAATTTCTTATTTAGGGACTCTATTTTCTTATTCAGCTCCTTTTTCTCCCACTCATGATATGTTCTATCATGTCCCATTCGAATCTCATTATCCTTATAGTTATTGATCTGTTTTTCAAGATCTTCTATGGCCTGCATGTACTCATATCTCCTTTCTTCCATCTTAGCTAGAGTTTTGCACATGCTCTCATTATGATCTCTGTACTTTTTAACCATATTTATGCATGTTTGAGAGCAGAGTTTAGCATTTACCTCAGATGGTAGTTCAGTGGAGGTGACATTTGATGTTTCTGCCATTAGAGCTTGATTTTGAAACTCTTCCTCTGTCTGGTCACTCCAGTCAAACACATTATCTTCTTGAGAGACAAGTGCTTGTGATGATGAAGCTTGATTAGTTTGTTGGGGTCTTGGTGGTTGTTGGCCTTGGGATCTGCATTCTCTGGCAAAGTGGCCAAGCTTGTGACACTTAAAGCACTCAACTTTGGACTTATCAAATGCTGGTTTCCCTTCTGGTCTGGCTTGGAAGTTGGATCTGCCAGTTCTTTTCAGAAACCTTTTAGCCCTCATAGTCAACATTGCATGCTGCCATTTCAAGTCCATCTCTTCTAGATCATCTGGATGGATCTGTTCTAAATCTTCAGCATTTAGAGCAAACAGTCCATCATTGGCAACAAAAGCTTCATAATGAACTTCAGTAGAATTACCATCAGCACCTGAAAAGGAATCACAACAGTTAGATTTATCAGTTAATGCTGATGGCTGTAGAGCAGTGTTATGATTATAAGAAAATGATTTCTTTTTAGTTTCAATCTCAGTTTCAAACACTCTCAGACTGTTATAAAGATCATCCAACTCTATTTCATCAAGAGTGTCTTTGGTTCTCCATTGGGCAGCATAGACTGTCCACTCTTCACCAAGAGATCTAAGAAATTTTCTGTTTACTTCATCTAGATCCAAGCAGACTTTGGCACTCTCCAATTCACCTATCAGTTTGTTAAACCTGTCAAAGATTTGAGTAAGGTTTTCATTCTTGCAACCAGAAAAGTTTTCATACTGCTGTTTCAAAAGATCCTTTTGATTTCTCTTGGTGCTAGCATTGCCAGCAAATCTTTTCTCTAAAGCAATCCAAAGAGAATGAGCAGTGTAAAACTTTTTAAACTGGTGTTGATAAGCATTAGGAATGGCTATCTGTATAAGTGTAAGAGCTATCACTTCATTCATTCTAGCCTTTCTTTCAAGTTCAGTTTTTGGAGGTGTTTTTATGGGTTTGCCCTCATCATCAAGTTCAGGATCAACTACAGGAGGAAATTCAACAGCTTCCCATATGGCATAATCAATAAATTAAATGTGCTATTGAATCCTGAGTTTCCACATCTCAAACTCAGTGGGTTTGAGCATAGGCACTTTCAGTCCTTGCCCAGATCCACTACTGCTGTTATCAAATTCCATTGCAGAAAATAAAAAATTTTAAAAGAAAGCTTCTGACTTTGAAAACAAAGAAAGACCTGTGTCTCTGATACCACTTGTCAAGATCAAAATCACTACCTAAGATTAACTGGTTTGAATTAATCGGAGTATAAACCAATAACCATGTATTGAATCAAAGTCCAGTTAAGAAGTTTGTGGAATAACACTTAACAGATTTAAGAAAAGCTTTCAGAACAAATAACACATAAACATAATCAATAATCAAAGATCACTTGTATTGCCAAACTCAATGATTACAATTACCTCTAATCTGTTTGATTAGACGAATAACACAGATTGTTCTTAGGGTTTTACAACCTTAGAGGCTTATGAAAACTTAATCAGAAAAGAAATTACAACTGAATAAACTTGTACGTGCAGACCTACAATAGAAAACCTATTCTATGTATATATATTGCTTTCTGATTTGTTTCCTTGATAACTCTGATTTCTCTGATAGTAGATATGCTTAAATCTTTGAATATATCTTTTCCTGAATATCAGCACTTTCTGTTTATTGAGCTGTTGAGCAGCTTGAAGTCTATCTGTTGAGCAGCTTGAGTTTGAACACTGGCAGCTTGAACTTTTGAACTAGCAGCTCGAACTTCTTCAACTAACAGCATGAACTTTGTAATTATACAGAAAGTCTACTAACAGTTTGAGAAATCTAACTAACAGCTTGACATACTTAGAATATTTCCCAACAGCTGGGTTGGTTTTGGGGCTTCATCGTCCGTTTAGGTTGGGTTTTAGGTCGGGTTCGGTTATGATACTTGTGTTCGGGTTTGCGTTGCCTATCAGTTGGGCTTGTGTTAATGTGTTGGGATTCATTATGTTACAGGTTCGAGCCGTCAGCAACCGAGTCGTGATAGACTTCTGGGTTGCAGGTGATTTTGTGTATTGGTGAGTACTCGAGTTCTTTCAAAACGCGTGTATATTTAATGAGTCGTTATGTGTTGTGATATGTGTATAAGATAGAGATATGACGCGCAGGTATGATTCTATCTACCCTATACGTGCTATATGTGTATGAGTTGCAGGTACCCGCGATGTGTGATCGCGCAGGCTGACTATCCCTAACCAATCACGAAGTATGAGACTGCATATATATATAGCAGTGTTTATTGTCAGGTCGCTCCTGTGCCTATTGTGTGCTAACCGCTGCTGTGTGCGGCCTGTTTGCTGGGGAAAGGCGTCCCCCTGAGCAGAGATGCGCACTGAGTATTGAGCTTTGTGTTATTGTGTTGAGCTATATGTGTTTGTGTGTGCTATGTGTTATATCTGTAGAGTCTAACACTCGCGTACTCACGAGCTTCCCAGCTTACATTTTCGAGTCTAACGTGTCTCAGGCAGTCAGATAGTGGGGTCACAGCCACAATAGCCGCCGAAGTAGGAGCTGGGATAAATTAGAGATTGTGCATGTGCTTTCTGTCTTCTAATAGTAGACTCTGACACTGTTATTTGTATTTTGTATCTGATCAGCATGTGTTAGCTATCAGTAGTTGATGTATGACAGTTTAGCTGCAAGTTGGTCTGTAGCATATATGTGTTTTGTGTAAAGATGTTTCATTAAAGTTTTTAATTATCAGTGATTTCAGTTAATCCTCTGACATGTGTACTATGAGATGTATTGGATTCTGCCACTTATGATTATATATTGACGTGGCTTTTGTGTGTGGAAAGAGGGTGTTACAGCATGTGATTATTTCTGATTTTTTAAAAACACTTAATGATGCTCAATTTCATGGTTTTGGCAACAAATTTGAAGTATAAATATTTCCCAGAACCGTAGCATTCATATGATCCCAAAAGAACAATTTAGGCATAGAATTTTTACCTTGATTCTTGTATAGTCTTGTTTAAATTCTGAATTTCATGGCTTCAATTTCAATTTTGTTGCAACTTCTTGGTGATGATTCTTGATGATGAATGGGATGAAGGAACCGTATAAAAGAGATAGCAGAGACTTTTAGTTTTGGTGATTAGATGATAAATGAGTAGGTAATACTCATTTTGGGTATTTATATTTATGAAGTTTCATATTTCACATTTTCACCACATAAGTTACTTTTCTTTCATTTCTTTTAAATCAAAATATTACACTTATAATTTAGCCCACTTGACTTTTATTAACTAAATAACAATTTAATTACTTACATTGAAATTATATTTTTAAATTACTTAGAAAAAATATCATTTACTTACAATTAAGGTTAAGTCTTGTTAATTGCCGTAATTTAAAATTCAGGTCGTTACATGTAGTGTGTAATTTCATTCTTAATTTTAATTTTAATTTTGAAATCCACCCACTTATAATCATTACTAACCATTAACTGACGATTTAATATCGTAATTTACTAATGGTTCGTGACTTCCGCAATTCAGATTTACCAAATCTATGCTAGCAAACGAGAGGAAATACTTGTCTATTTATCCACTAATTTCAATTTAGTTATTTTCATTCTTTTTTATAATAAAAGAAAGGTGTTTTAAGGACTCATCAAACGTATATTATATTTTTGAGTTGCAGTATGGAATGAATGAGTGACGCATTGACAAAATGTATAAGTTGTGCAATGTTATAAATCTTAATTTTAAATAAATAATTAAAAATGATGAATTTCTAAATTCATATGATTTGATGGAATTTAAAGGAAATGTTGTTTATTATTTTTGTAATTTAAAATTTTAAACACAATAAAAAATAAATTTTGATTTTTTAAGTTTCTTGCTGTAAGCTAAACAAAAACTTAATCATTTTACACTGAACGTTTTTCCAACATTCAACAAATCATTAGAATAGTATACGGTCGGTGAAATCTATATATCTATATATTAGATATACAAAAGTTGAACTCTATTTAATAGATAAGAGTGTTAATTACTTTTTTTTCTATAAAGTTTTTTAAAAGATAATATTATTTAGAGTGTGTTTGCAAACACTTTCTTAGTTAATCATTAATGGATTAATAATTAATTTATCTAAATTTATTTTTCCTTTAATAAATAATAACAATATTTTCCTTAAATAAAAAAAGTTGAGTCCTAACTTTAACAAATGTTGGCAATCATTTTTTTTGATTAAGTTAATTAATCTCTAGATTTATTGTTAAAATTAAATTATTTTATAAAAAACAATATTATATTTAAATTATTTTAATTTGGTAATTAAAATTATTTTTAGATTATTTTTACATAAAACAATTATTCGTATATAAGTTGAATTCATTTGATAAATTTTTATACTATTAAGTTATTTTATAAATGTAACACCCTCGAACTAGCATCAAATGCCACGTAAATAACACATCATCCGTGACATATTATAATAATCCCTACACTAACCCCAAAGCACGTACGTGGAAACCCGATAATTTTAAAACATTATTTTACATAAGAGAGTCACAGATATCCCTGAATATATCACAACTATCCGAAGTACATATATACAAACAGTCCACAACATATAACTACCTCTACACGGGTAGCTAACAACTCCTCAAGTATAAACAACAGCAAACCCACTTCGGTCCAGCAAGCCTGCTAATGCTCCGGTCACCTGAGATACACACGACAACACACACAGGTCAGCTAAAGCTGGTGAGAATGCAAGGGTTACTGTACGATTATAAGACTCAATAAAATGAATAACTCGATAATAAAATGTTCTGAAAGGACCGGCTATTTTAAAACTAAATTTCCACCATTCATAGCGCAATATACCTCAAAAATACTGGATAATTTAAATTTCTTTTTCTAAAGTCATACATCAATAAATAAGACAACCACCCATCATAGTAAATTACATTAACCAGAGTACGCTAAATAAGATTAAGTTCACATGTCAATACATCTAGGGTTCTACCCGACCCTCAAAAGGCAATACAACGGAATGCTAGCAACTCGGTCAACAGAATCAACAGTCTCAAACTGGAGCCTTACCCATAACTGTTCCACCAGAAATAATAAGTCCCCGCAACTGGGGTAAGCCGTCGCCCAGAGAGTAACAAAATTTAAAACCATTACAGTACATATGTAAATATGCACGCTTAGAAAAGAAGCATGAGTTCAATAATTTCCTACGCGCCCCTCATCCGAGCTGACGCCGCACCCCTCATCCGAGCTGGTGATGGTTAAACCGTGCAACCCCTCATCCGAGCTGGTGCCGGTTTAACCAAAAACTTGGGGCAAACCGACCCGGCCTACACACAGTAGCGTCGGTGCCCAAATCCACATAATATTGTACAAGTATGCATACAGGGAATTCATGCTAACACATAGGCATAGATTTCTAACAGAAGGGTAGGACACATATATCATGTGTTTGATAAAATCATGAAAATGATAATAACATGGTAGGGTGATACAAATGAAACGAATATAACAAATATGCATAAACACATATAACTAATTATGCAGATAAATTTGTTACTCACATGACATGCATATCAGCACGTTCCATTATCTGACTCGATCTTGAAGCTCTGAACAACTCAAAGAATAATATTCAAGTACTAGCCACAGCTCACCACAACCTCTACTATTGTCCTAATATAATAAAGAAAACCTCACTTTTAACATTTAACTATCTTTCTTTATTTATTGAAATTATAATTTTAGTTTGAAAGAGACTTGATACTAAAGTATGTTGCCTAAATTTATTGTTTTGGGAGTAGTGATGAAACTTTACTAACAGTTATAGAATTACGTTAGATGATCTAAGGCTAAAATGAAATTTCAATTTGAGCTCTAAAATGAGATAAATTCTTAACCTGGTTATAATATTGATAGCAAAAATTCTAGTGGCCAATTGAGCCTAAATAAATTTTAAATCTCCTATTTTGGGTCGCAAGTTTTTATATAAAGTTGTGAAACATTTCAATAAACTAATGTGATATTTAGTAGCGTAACTGACCTTGAATTTGTAAAAAAAAAGGGGTTTAGAATTAATTATTACTAACTTGATTCGATAAAACCAAACTAATTACTTTATCATATAATTAAGTTAAGAAACAATGCAATTAAACTAATTTATAGAACTTAATTGATTAAGTGCTTTAATAAATTAATTTTATTCGTTAATAAATTTTAAAAAAAAATTATAACATTTTTCTAAAACTAAATAATTTTTACTTGGGCCATAAATAAATTAAATCAATAAAAATAAATAGCAAGTGAATATTAGATCCATGTTTAGACACAAAGTATTATCTTCTTTTTTTTTATTTCTAGCTTTTTAGTTATTCCAATCTTTTATTATTATTTTTTTATAAGATCCCAAAACCTAATATTTTGAGCACACTCTTTAAATTTAATTACGAAAACTTGCTACAACTTGTTTCTATGTCCATTTCTAATATAAGTTTAATGTTGTGAGATATATTATATAGTTTTATATAAAACTTGATTTCCTTTGTTAACGAAGTTGTTGAAGCAAGTTGAAGATGATGGTTTTGAGCTCGTTATTTTTTTTAAATCATCAAAATAAACTACATTTCACTAATGATTCAACCTATAAGAAAAATGACAAGAATGGTTTATGGAAATTACCTTCAAATAAAGAGAGGATGTTGAAGATGACATTGAAGAATATGAAGGTGTTAATTCTTGCTTTAGTTCGTTCCAATACTTTCAATATTACTGACTTTGTTAAGTGTGTTGGATATGGATTTTGTATACAAAAGAAAGGAAAATATGGAAAGTCAAAGGTGGTGGAAAAATCAACAGAGAAAGGTTAATCCATTTTGGTGAAATGTCAATATTTTTCTTAAAAGCACTCTTCTGATTTTGTAACCATTATCTCACAAATTTTCTTTTAGCTTTTTAATTGTAATTTATTTATTTATTTATTTATTTGTCACAATTCATGTTTATTTTAGTTTTACTCCTAGATTATTTTCTTATTATTTCAAGTACTCAATTTTTTTACTTTATAATTAAAACCATATTTATCGAGCTTTGAATAATTAAACGTTAAAATTTTTTTCCATTATTTAAATAATAGTCTAAAAATATGGACGTTACAATCTGTACCTCGTTGGCTTGATCTCGTCCTCGAGATCATGAAGTCTGGAATAAGTTCTAACGTCAAACTAAATAATTAATTTACGTTTATCAAATATAAATGGATAACATTCAATTCTCGCATTTGTTAGCTTATAACGATTTTCTCAAAATTATTAGAAATTTGGGATGTTACTATCACTTTCTCGTTGGATTGATCTCGTCCTCGAGATCATTTAGCTTTTTGGGACAGTTTCATATATTTCCTAATGCTTTTGGAATATTTTTTTTTCACAAGTTAAGTACACGATCCTTCACCTCTATACACATATTGGTTAGGCTTCATTTTCATTTGTTTAATTTGATATTCGTGTTGATTATCATGGATTTATTTACCCATATCTTGGACTCTTATTATGATTTTATTTATTTAATTTTAAGTCTTATATCGTATATTTAAATGGTTGAGTTTCTCATTCCATTTAATTGATTATTTTAAGTTTTTGGATGTTACAATTACTCTTTCGTTGGTCCGATCACGTTCATCGTTGTCAACTTTCTCGTCGGCTTAAACTACACTTGTCACCCAGACAACTCACTCCTCTGAATGGGATCTCGTCATCCATAATTGTCTAGTAATGTTAGAGTTGAGACTAAGTTGGTTTCATGAAATGCTTGAGTATTACAATTTTCTGTATATTTGAAGGAATTCCGTTTTGTGATCACGTTTAGATACCTCTACTATGGTTTCCTTTCAAGCTAAAATTTCTAAAAATTCTTAAGTTGTCCCCATTCATCTTTTAGGTTGTGAAAAACATGTCTTCCAGTTTAAATTTTATGTTATTAACAATTAATTTTTTTGGCAAAACAAGGTTCATTACAATTCTTATATTACATCTCCTGAACATTGATTTTACATGCAGTTACACCAACTTTAGACACTTTATATCAATCTTTCCCCACATAATCAAATTGATTCTGCATTATTATGGTTCATTAATTAAGTGTTTTATTTAGAATAATCGTACTTGTAGTCAACAGCTAGTGCCCATATTATAATTATTTCATTAATCGTTAAGACTCTTTATACCACGGAGCCAATGAATTTATGTATAAGTCTAATATAGAGTTATTGTTCACACTACTTCGGTTCCGTTGAAATTAAAAACTTAGATTCTAGTAAAATTTTTGGTTCTTATTATATCACAATTACAAAAAAAATGGCCCTTATTATATCACAATGACCAAAATTATATTCCTTAGCTCTCTCTTTTTTTTTCTTTTTCTTATAGCGATTTCACTTTTACGCGATTGACTCATTGCATTGAATTATGTACTATATTATTTAGAAGTACTTATAAATAGCTTCATTGGCATGTAAACCTGCTACTTCTAATCATTAGATTTATAAATACCTCACTTTAGTTTAATTCTTATAAAGATTTCGATTACAATACAGTTATACATCTCATTTATATTA
Organism: Centrapalus pauciflorus; assembly: GCA_020465985.1. Classification (NCBI taxonomy): domain Eukaryota; kingdom Viridiplantae; phylum Streptophyta; class Magnoliopsida; order Asterales; family Asteraceae; genus Centrapalus; species Centrapalus pauciflorus. The sequence continues at coordinate 221,845 of JAANYP010003058.1, forward strand.
TTTATGTTGTTTCACCGCACTCTTAAACTGCATTCGGTTAATTTCATTACCATTGACCCACCCCCTATCATATAATTTTTGTTTTTTTTGTTCATATCAAAGTAATTAATTTTCTACATTTTGTAATTTCTTTTGTTATTTTTGTCTTATTATAGTCCACATTATTGACACAAGAAATTGTATTTATGTCATTATAATCGTTCAATATTTGTGTTGCTGAAACATATGGAATCTAGATATATATATATATATATATATATATATATATATATATATATATATATATATATATATATATATATATATATATATATATATATATATGTATATATATATAGATTTTCGGTTAGTATTTTACCCCTTATAGATCACTTTGCTTTGTTCTTCAATAATCAATTAATTTATGATTTGTATTATTTTTAGTTTGGTTAATATATCTTAGGATATTTGTATGTCTCTTTGTGTCCAAAATTTATTTCCCCTATCAGAATCATGTTACATATAATGTTTTTTGCAGTTTTCTCATAGGATTGACTTAACTTTTTGGGTTCATGTCTCGTTAGTTATCCTTTTATGGTAAGACATACATTAAATTTGATTATTGTTACCCGTGCCCTTATTTAACAATTATTTAGATCTTTGCATTCTCATGAGTTTGGATTCTATTCCACTTTCGGTATTCTATCATGACCCTTTCTACTTACTAGTTGGTTACTATTTATTTTCTTTTAAACTTATTTTCGTTATTCACTTCATCTTCTACCCGGCACATGTAATTATTTGGTCAAACCATCTGTTTCATTTTTTTTTGTTCTAGATTCGACGTCTATTACATTATCACGATTATATCATTCATGCGTATTATTGGTATAACCAAATCTTTCCACTCGCAGCTTAAATATTGTTTACTTATGGCGTTTTCTTTTTACATTTATCATAACATCTCTACACATTTATTTAGCGAGAGTTAGATGTTAACTTTACCTTTGTCACGTGTTACGACATCTCAAGTGTAGCGACTTTTAACGTTTTTTTTTGTTATGAACCCTTCTCGTCATCATCTCTTTTATAGTTATTTATATATTGGTCGTCATACTTACTTAGTTATGAGAGTATTTGATCATGTTTATGTTATCTTTAAGCATCTTATATTTATGAATTAATCTATCAATTTCACCAACCTTTAATTCATACTTTTGATACTCCCATCTTACTTTCATAGTGTTTCACATACCTTTTCACAGTTTGGATTTCGTTTAGTTAACATCTTCCTAAAGTCAATTTATTCGTTATTAATTAGCACTCAGGTTAAAGTTAGATAACTCATATGTCCGATAATTATTATTTAAAACGCATGATGCCCAATATATACTTATTATGATTATGATTTTCTTTTTCAAGTTCTTTATTATCCCTAGGATCTTCGATTGTTATTCCCTACAGTTGGGTTATAGTAGCGTATTAATCACGATTCATTAATTTCAAGGTTTATCTCCTCACACACTGCGTTATATTCTCAATGTTAACTACCTAATACTCATTACATTAGATTTAATAGCATTACTACTTATTTTGTTATATTAATTTCTCACATTGTAACCTATGTTGTGCCACTTTCCCGTTTTATTCACCATACACCTTTTATAATTGCCACAAGGTAGATCATACAGTGAGTTTGTTAGATTTCCTTAGTTGCGCACAATACAGATACCAAGAAGGAATGAGTACCACCGTCTAAGGGCGATATCAAAATAACATAAAACAGACACTCTGCCTGCAACCTAATAGCATAGAAAACTCATGTAATAACACACAAGACAAGTCGTTAGACTTGCCCATGTACGTAAAACAATATCAAAATCAATGAGTACAAAGACAAGTCGCACACCTTGCGTGAATATATTGAGACACGAACGCACCATCATAACCATCAGCATGTCACACACAGTAACACCGATAGCACGATAATGCACGATAATGACCTCATGACAAGGAATCAAATGGGTAATGAATGGATACATTGACGACGACAAAATGGAAGAAAATGTGCTATACAGGAGTAGAATCACAAAAATGTGCGAAACTGGTATCATGTATGTGTGTCACTAAGAGAGATCTGACAATTCTTCATTTTCATCATAAGCCAAAGTTCTTTCACGTCAATTCTCGATGCATGTTTTATTATGGTGTTTTCTTTATTGATTATCAGTTATTACCTGTGTATTAGTTAAATATTCATCTCGATTGGTGACTTATGTAAATGGTAGTCAAACCTCTCTGTAGTATTTCTTTAGATTTAGTTAGTCTAAATATATCATCTAGCAGAGTTACTCAATTTAAAAGCGTTTATTATGATTTATTTTCAGAAAGTATTTACATAATACCAAAACATACAATCAGTTTGCATTTCCATTTTCTGTTAGGTAGAACAGATACATTGCTCTCAGTAAGATGATATTTGACGCCTCATGAACATACTATAACTTTCTCATTAACTGTGATTTAACATTTATAATATTAAATCTTCAATTAATTTATTCATACTTGTATATTTATCATCCTCGATTCAAGTTATTGTTATTTGATTCGATAGTTATTAAGGGTATAATTATAGTTATAACACGAATCCTATTCTACCCCTACCCAAAATCTTATAGGTTCTTACAAGGCATTATACTGTATAGATCATAACTTATTCTAACAGTGATCACGCAATCCTACGGTTTAAGACTAAGCACCTAATGGTACCTAATTCACTTAAACCATTTCTCTGATACCATATTGAAAGGACCGGCTATTTTAAAACTAAATTTCCACCATTCATAGCGCAATATACCTCAAAAATACGAGATAATTAAAATTTTTTTTTCTAAAGTCATACATCAATAAATAAGACAACCACCCATCATAGTAAATTACATTAACCAGAGTACGCTAAATAAGATTAAGTTTACATGTCAATATATCTAGGGTTCTACCCGACCCTCAAAAGGCAATACAACGGAATGCTAGCAACTCGGTCAACAGAATCAACAGTCTCAAACTGGAGCCTTACCCTAACTGTTCCACCTGAAATAATAAGTCCCCACAACTGGGGTAAGCCGTCGCCCAGAGAGTAAAAAAATTTAAAAGCATAACAGTACATATGTAAATATGCATGATTAGAAAAGAAGCATGAGTTCAATAATTTCCTACGCGCCCCTCATCCGAGCTGACGTCGCACCCCTCATCTGAGCTGGTGCTGCTTAAACCTTGCAACCCCTCATCCGAGCTGGCGCCGGTTTAACCAAAAACTTGGGGCAAACCGACCCGGCCTACACACAGTAGCGTCGGCGCCCAAATCCACATAATATTGTACAAGTATGCATACAGGGAATTCGTGCTAACACATAGGCATAGATTTCTAACAGAAGGGTAGGATACATATATCATGTGTCTGATAAAATCATGAAAATGATAATAACATGGTAGGGTGATACAAATGAAACGAATATAACAAATATGCATAAACACATATAACTAATTATGCAGATAAATTTGTTACTCACATGACATGCATATCAGCACGTTCCATTATCTGACTCGATCTCGAAGCTCTGAACAACTCAAAGAATAATATTCAAGTACTAGCCACAGCTCACCACAACCTCTACTATTGTCCTGATATAATAAAGAAAACCTCACTTTTAACATTTAACTATCTTTCTTTATTTATTGAAATTATAATTTTAGTTTGAAAGAGATTTGATACTAAAGTATGTTGCCTAAATTTATTGTTTTGGGAGTAGTGATGAAACTTTACTAACAGTTATAGAATTACGTTAGAAGATCTAAGGCTAAAATAAAATTTCAATTTGAGCTCTAAAATGAGATAAATTCTTAACCCGGTTGTAATATTGATAGCAAAAATTCTAGTGGCCAATTGAGCCTAAATAAATTTTAAATCTCCTATTTTGGGTCGCAAGTTTTTATATAAAGTTGTGAAACATTTCAATAAACTAATGTGATATTTAATAGCGTAACCGACCTTGAATTTATAAAAAAAAGGGTTTAGAATTAATTATTACTAACTTGATTCGATAAAACCAAACTAATTACTTTATCATGTAATTCACTTAAGAAACAATGCACTTAAACTAATTTATGGAACTTAATTGATTAAGTGCTTTAATAAATCAATTTTATTCATTAATAAATTTTAAAACAAATTATAACATTTTTCTAAAACTAAATAATTTTTACTTGGGCCGCAAATAAATTAAATCAATAAAAATAAATAGCAAGTGAATATTAGATCCATGTTTAGACACAAAGTATTATCTTCTTTTTTTTTTCTAGCTTTTTAGTTATTCCAATCTCCAACGAAACATGATTCCATTTTATTATTATTATTTTTTTATAAGATCCCAAAACCTAATATTTTGAGCACAATCTTTAAATTTAATTACGAAAACTTGCTACAACTTGTTTGTAAGTCCATTTCTAATATAAGTTTAATGTTGTGATATATTATATAGTTTTATAGAAAACCTGATTTCCTCTGTTAACGAAGTTGTTGAAGCAAGTTGAAGATGATGGTTTTGAGCTCGTTTTTTTTTTTGTTAAATCATCAACATAAACTACATTTCACTAATGATTCAACCTATAAGAAAAATGACAAGAATGGTTTATGGAAATTACCATCAAATAAACAGAGAATGTTGAAGATGACATTGAAGAATATGAAGGTGGTAATTCTTGCTTTAGTCCGTTCTAATACTTTCAATATTACTGACTTTGTTAAGTGTGTTGGATATGGATTTTGTATACAAAAGAAAGGAAAATATGGAAAGTCAAAGGTGGTGGAAAAATAAACAGAGAAAGGTTAATCCATTTTGGTGAAATGTCAATATTTTTCTTAAAAGCACTCTTCTAGATTTTGTAACCATTATCTCACAAATTTTCTTTTAGCTTTTTAATTGTTATTTATTTATTTATTTACTTATTTGTCACAATTCATGTTTATTTTAGTTTTACTCCCTGATTATTTTCTTATTATTTCAAGTACTCAATTTTTTTTACTTTATAATTAAAACCATAGTTATCGAGCTTTGAATAATTAAACGCTAATATTTTTTTTCCATTATTTAAATAATAGTCTAAAAATATGGACGTAACATGTTCAGCGTTCTCTACTAAACAAATATATGAGATCCCACAAAGTAGCTCAGATAGGCACTCAGCTCGTGTGGACGAATCCACGTACCCAAATCCCTAGACCGCACAAAGCAGTCATCAGGACTCAAAAGGGAATTGGGAGCGACCCAACCCCTGCCCAGCCGTACGGTTTAGTATCTCGATAGCTCAAGTGTCTCAAATCTCACATTTTAAAACAAAGTTCACAATAGCCCAGTAATACATGCATGATAGTATCTCAATAAAAATCTCGTAATAAAACTCATAATAATCTCGTGAAAAGCTCAATAAAAGATCATGCAAGTATAAATAAATAATCGTGCAAGTATCTCAGGAAAAACATGCAAACTCACATGCCCTGAAGACACACTACTAAGTCTCAGTTCCCTGCCCTTTCCCTACCCTATCAACGCGAGACCCTGAAAACACAACATCACAACTCAATATCACAATCTCAACCCAACAACTCTATACACAATTCCCAACAACTCACGAGACCCCAAAGACCCGAACACATGACTCACAAAACCCAAAAAAAACCAATCTGGAACCCCGCCGCATCGCGGCCGCACTGACCATCGCGGTCGCGGTCGCGCTGACCATCTCGGTCGCGGCCGCGCTCACGATAAACCGCCTGCGATCACTCAAGAACATCGCGGCCCGCGATCAGGGATCGCGGCCGCGCTCACGATCGAACAGTAGCAGACTTGCTCTGTTTTCTTGACAGCCCGGGGATTCAATCCCCAACCCAATTCAGCTCTATTTTAATCACAAATATATGCTCGAATTTACTCAGCAACACACACAAACTTAATTCATCCAATAAACACTAATCAACAATATTAAATCCACGAATTTGAGCTCAACTTACCTTCAACTATGGAACCAATCCAAAGGAAGAAGATGATGATTATTCCAACAGCTTGAAGCTCCAATTCAGCTTCTCAATCTCTATTTATGGTTGCTGAATTTCACAATACACACACTTACACTTTAGTCACTGACTTGAGAAGTGAAATAAAGGAGCAAAGAAGCAAGTAATATATACGTTTTGGGTTAAACCCGGTCCGACACCCAATATCCGATCCCAATATCCCAAAATACAAATTTATATTGTCGGGTCCCAAATTACATAAATAATCCAAGGAAATAATTCCACGTACCTATCCCAAAAATGGGATGTTACAAGTCCTCCCTCCTTACGAAGATTATGTCCTTAGATTCTAGCTCGAAGCAAAGAGGTGAGGATAGCGGCTACGCATCTCTGACTCTGGCTCCCTTGTGGCGCTGGTACCCTTATGGTGCTTCCACTGCACCAACACTAACGCCACCTCTTTATTACGTAGCCTCTTCACCTTGCGATCTGTCACTGCCTCAGGCTGCTCGGCATACTGAAGTCTATCTTTGACTTCAATTTCTGACAACTGTACTCGCTGATCATCACGGGCTAAGCACTTACGGAGGTGACTGACATGGAAGGCATTATGAACTCCTGATAGCTCTGAAGGCAAATTCAGACGATAAGCCTGGTCCCCGATCCTCTCGATAACCTCGAATGGCCCAATATAACATGGGCCCAGCTTACCCTGTCTCCGAAATCGAATAATCCCCTTCCAGGGTGAGACCTTCAGCATCACGGAGTCTCCGACCTGAAACTCTAACTCAGACATCCGGCGATCTGCATAACTCTTCTGGCGACTCTGAGCTGTCCTAATCCGCTGCTGAATCATGCGACCTTGTCACTAGTCTCCTGAAGAACCTCTGGCCCGCTGATAGGACGCTCCCCGACCTCTCCCCAACATATCGGAGTCAAACACTTACGCCCATAAAGAGCCTCGAACGGAGGCATGCCGATAGACGCGTGGTAGCTGTTATTATACGCAAACTCAACAAGAGGCAAATGAAGATCCCAGCTACCCCCGAAATCAATAACGCAAGCTCACAGCATATCCTCCAGTGTCTGATTGGTCCGCTCTGTTTGACCCCCTGTCTGCGGATGATAGGCTGTACTCTGCTGAACTCGGGTGCCCAACTCTCTCTGAAAGCTCTACCAGAATCACGACACAAATCGGCTATCACGGTCAGACGTGATAGATCTCGGAACTCCATGTCTCGTAATGATCTCACTGATGTAGAGGCGCGCCAACTGATCCATCGAAATGGTCCCACGAACAGCCAAGAAGTGGGCGCTCTTCGTAAGCCGATCGACAATAACCCAGATCATATCATTCCCACGAACAGTCCGCGGGAGTCTCACTATGAAGTCCATGGTGATATCATACCACTTCCACTCTGGAATCTCTAACGGCTGAAGTCTACCATGAGGCTTCTGATGCTCACTTTTCATCCTCAAACACGTCATACATGCCTCCACATACTTCCCCACATCCCTCTTCATCCTTGGCCACCAGTAATGAGCTCGCAGATCTCGGTACATCTTCGTGCTGCCCGGATGGATTGACAATCTAGACTTATGGGAATCATCTAGAATCAGCTGCCGTAAATGCCTACTCAGGGGACCCACACTCGACCTCGAAGGGTCATCAATCCTCGGTCATCTCTACTCAGTAACTCCAGCTGACCAGCTAATCTCTCTCTCTCTCTCTCTGCACATTCTCGCCTCTCAGACCCTCCTCTTGAGCTAACCGCAGACTATCAATCAAGGTCGACGTGACCTCTAATCGAGAAGCTCTGGACGTAATCGTCTGCTCATAAGATCCCCTGCTCAAAGCGTACGACACCATGTTAGCTTTCCCCGGGTGATACTGGATGTCACAATCATAATCCTTCAGAAGCTCCATGATGCGCCTCTGTCTCATGTTCAGCTCCTTCTGACTGAACAGGTACTGTAAACTCTTATGGTCGGTATATACTATGAAGTGCGTCCCATAAAGATAATGCCGCCATATCTTCAAAGAAAAGACTATGGCGTCCAACTCTAAATCGTGCACCGGCCGACTCAACTCATAACTCTGAAGTTGTTTCGAGGCGTAAGCAATAACCTTGCCTCTCTGCATCAGTACATACCCCAACCCGGTAAAAGAAGCATCACAATACACAGCGAAATCCTCGGAACCCTTTGGCGACTCTAGAATCGGAGCCCTACACAATCGATCCTTCAACTCTAGAAGAGCACTCTCCTGCTCTGCGGTCCATACAAACGGCACAGACTTCCGCGTCAACATCGTCAAAGGTACGGCAATCCGCGAAAAGTTCTCGATAAGCCGTCGATGATACCCTGCCAAACCCAAGAAGCTACGAACCTCGGACACAGATGTGGGCTGGCCCCAACTCATGATAGCCTCAATCTTCACGGGATCCACCTTAACTCCCTCGCTCGTCACCACGTGCCCCAAAAACTGCACCTCTCGAAGCCAAAATTCGCACTTCGAAAACTTGGTGTATAGCCTCTCCCTCTGCAGGGTACTCAGAACCTCTCTCAGATGCTGGCTATGCTCCTCGCTACTCCTCGAGTAGATCAGAATATCATCAATGAACACAATCACGAATCGATCGAGCATCGGCCTGCAGACCCTATTCATCAGGTCCATAAATGCTGTTGGGGCATTAGTCAGCCCAAACGGCATGACTAAGAACTCATAATGACCATATCTGGTCCTGAACGCAGTCTTAGGCACGTCCTCGCCTCTGACCTGCAACTGGTGATACCCGGAACGCAGGTCAATCTTCGAAAAGAAACTCGCCCCCTGCAGCTGATCGAAAAGATCATCAATCCTCGGCAAGGGATAACGGTTCTTCACCGTTACCCTATTAAGCTCTCTATAATCAATACACATGCGCATCGTCCCGTCCTTCTTCTTCACGAATAGCACGGGGCTCCCCACGGAGAAGAACTGGGGCGAATAAACCCACGATCTAAAAGATCCTGAAGCTGCGTCATCATCTCGTGCATCTCGGTAGGAGCTAACCGATACGGCGTGCGCGCAATAGGAACGGCCCCGGGAACTAGGTCGATCCTAAACTCAACCTGCCGGTCAGGCAGCAGACCCAGCAACTCGTCTGGAAACACGTCGGGAAAATCTCTAACTATAGGCACATCACTGACCTCCCTCTTATCCTTTTTCGCATCTACCACATAAGCTAAATAGGTGGCACACCCCTTCGCCACATACCTCTGCGCCTGCGCCATCGACATTGTACTCAGCTCCTCACTGCGTCTCTCGCCATACACAATCGCTGACTCTGACTTGGAATTAGGGATACAAATCATCTTCTTATAGCAGAAGATATCCGCCTGACGCGCTGTCAGCCAATCCATGCCCACAATGGCATCGAAACTGCTAATCTCCATAGGCATCATGTCTATTGAAAATCGGTGACCGTCTATCTCTAATGCACAATCTCTATAAATACGGCTCACTAACACCGTACTACCATCAACACGCTCAACAACAACAGGCATAGATAACTCAAATGAAGGCATAGAAAAATAATCACAGAAGGAGGCAGATACATATGAACGATCAGATCCCGAATCAAATAAATAAAGGCACGTAGTCCATTAAGGATGAACGTACCAGACACAACATCAGGCGACTCATGCGCCTACTCAGCAGTAGCCTGAAAGACCCTGCAACGAGCCCTCGGTGCTCCCCCTCCCCGAGGTGCTGACGATGACCCCGATGACCCAGCACCACTCATACTCAATCCTGGAAATCCCGCTCCAGGATTCGGAAAATCCCGAGACATATGGCCTGGCATCCCACATCGGAAGCACAGGGACTCCTGTGAAGTACATGCAGCAGCAGTGTGACCAAATTGGCTACATCGAAAACATCGGAGGTGCTCCGGGGCACATGGCCCCGCATGGCGGTGGTGACACCGCTGGCAATCCCTCTCCCCAGAACCTGAACTGTCAACTCGGCTCCCTGAATCACTGGATCCTCTACCACCACTCCCCTGGCTCTGGCTCTGACCCTGCCTCTGGCCCTGACCTCGCTGTCTCTGCCCCTGCTGTCTCTGCCCACCCTGACTCTGTCCCTGACCAACCCCAGACTGTCCCTCACTCCGACCCTGATCCTTCCGAGCCCCTGAACCCTGTCCATGCTGCTCAGAATACCCACCCTGACGGCTCTCTCTATAAAACCTCGAAGTCCCTGAACTCTGACCCTGTCCCGACGGCTCAATGCGCTGTCTCTGGGGAGGTGACTGCTACCGCTGTCTCTCAACCTCTCTCTCCCGACGACGGGCGTACTCCATGGCTGAAGCAAATGTGGGGTCACGCAGCATCCCCACAACCTCTCTAATGTCCGGCCACAATCCCTCAATGAACATGTTGACCTTTCGGTCCTCGGTTGCCACCTGATGCGGCGCAAACTGTGCTCTATCATTAAATATATCAATATACTCCTGAACATATCTATATCCCTGCTGCAGATGGATAAACTCCCACTCCATCTCTCTCCTCGTATCCAGCGGACAATACTGCAGCTCAAACTCTGTCCTAAACTCCTCCCAAGACATCAAGTAGGCCTCATCGACTCCCTGAGCACTGACAACTGAACTGCACCATCTCAACGCTCCTCCCTTCAGAAGGTAGGAAGCATAACTCACTCTATCTGCTCGATCCACATGGGCTATACGAAACGCCGCCTCGATCTCTCGTAGCCAATCAAGTGCCTTCGAGGCACCAACTCCACCAAAGAACTCTGAAGGACGACCTGTCATAAAGTCCTTAAAGGACCCTCGCGATGGCTGGCTAGGCGAAGCACCAGCCCCTGAACTCTGGCCTCCCTCGGGCGGAGGCACCGCACCTCGACCCCTACCCGCACCATGAACCTGAAAGCGCTCATCTAAGATCTGGCTTATCAGAGCATATAAGTCAAACCTACGCACTTGCTTATCATCCCTATGGTCAACCCCCTGAGGACCGCTGCCCTGACGGTCCATAATAACCTGCACAATAAAAGAATAACACGAATTAACTCTACAAGACTCTATGCACTACTCGTTTATCACCTAATACTCTATTTCGGATTACAATCCAAGGATCTAGACTCTGTGCTTTAAGCTTAAGCATCCACTAGATACTTAATCTCTTAAACCTAGGCTCTGATACCAAGCTTGTAACACCCTCGAACTAGCCTCAAATGCCACGTAAATAATACATCATCCGTGACATATTATAATAATCCCTACACTAACCCCAAAGCACGTACGTGGAAACCCGATAATTTTAGAACATTATTTTACATAAGAGAGTCACGGATATCCCTGAATATATCACAACTATCCGAAGTACATATATACAAACAGTCCACAAAATATAACTACCTCTACACGGGTAGCTAACAACTCCTCAAGTAGAAACAACAGCAAACCTACTTCGGTCCAGCAGGCCTACTAAGGCTCCGGTCACCTGAGATACACACGACAACACACACAGGTCAGCTAAAGCTGGTGAGAATGCAAAGGTTAGCGTACGATTATAAGACTCAATAAAATGAATAACTCGATAATAAAATGTTCAGCGTTCTCTACTGAACAAATTATGAGATCCCACAAAGTAGCTCAGATAGGCACTCAGCTCGTGTGGACAAATCCACGTACCAAATCCCTAGACTGCACAAAGCAGTCATCAGGACTTAAAAGGGAATTGGGAGCGACCCAACCCCTGCTCAGCCGTACGGTTTAGTATCTCGATAGCTCAAGTGTCTCAAATCTCACATTATAAAATAAAGTTCACAATAGCCCAGTAATACATGCATGATAGTATCTCAATAAAAAGCTCGTTTTAAAACTCATAAAAATCTCGTGAAAAGCTCAATAAAAGATTATGCAAATAAATAAATAATCGTACAAGTATCTCACGAAAAAGATGCAAACTCACCTGCCCTGAAGACACACTACTAAGTCTCGGTTCCCTGCCCTTTCCCTACCCTATCAACGCGAGACCCTGAAAACACAACATCACAACTCAATATCACAATCTCGACCCAACAACTCTATACACAATTCCCAACAACTCACGAGACCCCAAAGACCCGAACACATGACTCACAAAATCCAAAAAAAAACAATCTGGAACCCCGACGCATCGAGGCCGCGCTGACCATCGCGGTCGCGGTCGCGGCCGTGCTCACGATAAACCGCCTGCGTTCACTCAAGAACATCGCGGCCCGCGATCAAGGGATTGCGGTCGCGCTCACGATCGAACAGTAGCAGAAATGTTCTATTTTCTTGACACCCAATATCCGATCCCAATATTCAAAAATACAAATTTATATTGTCGGGTCCCAAATTACATAAATAATCCAATGAAATAATTCCACGTACCTATTCCAAAAATGGGATGTTAAAATAAATAATCGTAATCATAATTTTTTTTCCTATGTTTTAGTTTATGAATTTATCCAATATTCTTAATTTTGGTGATATTGAATTTAATACCAACTATCTTGTTTCAGTATACGATACCCAAATAAAAATCATATGTATATGTTAATAAAATAGTTAATAAATAAAAAAATTTAATTACACATAATCTAAATAATTAAATAGTGTTAATTTAATAAATATATATACCATTTATTTCATGAAAATAAGTAATTCTTTTAACCAAAAAATATGTATATTTTAAGAAATCCTACATAATTTCTTTTTTACATTTAAAATTTGATTTGAGTCTCATGTATAAATAGTTGTGTTACTTTTTTAAATTTCATTTTAACTTTTATTCTTTTATATTTAACAATTGTCTCATTTAAATTTTTGTTTAATTTCATTACCGTTTTCATGACCCTTGGTTATCTATAACTAATTGTTATTTAATCCATAGGTTACAAAGAAAATAAATGATTATCAAAGGTTATAAATAGTAGGTGTTGCAAATAATTCATTTGTCAACTTAAAACATTCTCATTTTTTCTCCTAGATTATCACCGGTTAGTTTTCTTTTTGATTTATTATTCTTTTGTTTTCAAATATCAAGTTCGTTCTTCATCTCTAACACACATATGTTTATTCTATATTGTGAAATCGATTAATACAATTTTTTTGTTTTGTGATATCTTATATTTCGATATTGATAATGGATGGATAGTATTGAAGTTACCATCCATGTAAAAAAGTTCTTGACAAATTGAATTTCTAGAAGAAAATTTGTGTGTTCTTCAATCCATACATTGATAATTTTTTTTAATATTTGATGATATATTTATTTAAATTATTTTGACTTATATATTTTTATTAATAAAGTATTTATGTTGATGTAGGTGATTGATGTTCTCTATATTGACATGTCAAATATCATAAAGATTCGTCCTTAAAAATTATAAATGTCAACATTATATTCACTACCTTACAGATCATTGACATCCATCCTTTAAACTATATAGTTTTAAACTATAATAACTTTAAAAAAAATGTATTAACAACTAAATTTTTGTTCCTCTATACTTGAATTCTTTTATGAATATTTTCTTGATAAAAATTTTGAACAATAAAAATTTGACAAATTTATTCTAATGATTTATTTTTTTATTGCAATTACATCTTTGAAGAATTTTCAATAAATATTAATCTAGAAATGTCATTAAACACCTACGGTTTAATAAAAAATTATAATGTATTTTAATTTAACTATCATTACACATTTTGATATTGTGAATACTAATATTAAATTTTAATTTAATGAGAATATTTGTAACTATGTATATTCATTTTATAAGTCTTTTATATTCACTTAATATTAACCATACATTATACATTTTAGTTGAAGTTTTTATGTTTAATAAGTTAGTAATTTAATATTTCTTTTACCTGGTATATTTCATTTAGTGTAATATTACGTTTTGTTATTTGGTTGTGATATCATTATGGCAAAAAAAAAATAGGAACAATATGAAGTACCTAGCATTATTTTTCATATTGTAATTCGACAAAAAAACATCTAATTAAATCATTGTTCAAAAAATGACATTTTTAATTCTTTAAATACATTCTATTTTATGAAGTTATAACTATGAAAATTTTAGACAAAACTTGTCAATTTTGTTCTTATATTTTTCTAAAATTTTTTCATTTTTCTATTATTAGTTCATCCCTCATTTATTTAACATGACTAAATATTACTAAATACAAAATTAATTCAAATTAAGATCATGATAAATGATGGTAAGAATATTTTGTTCACTTATAAATAATATAACTTTGAGATTAATTGATATATTTTTATATAACTTAAATCACTTCAAAAATAATAATAATAATAACAATAATAGTTATTATTATTATTATTATTATCATTAGTTTTTTATTATTATTAAAATTAAACATTTATATTTATTAATTAATTGATTTGAGCCCTTGAACAATATTTTAATTTTTTAATTTATTATTAATATTATTAATATAGTAACTAAAGTTTTTAGACAATTTTATTTATTATTTAGACTGGTTAAATATTTTGGAATTATTCATTTTGATAATTTGAATGTTCAAATTTAAAGTATAGTTGGTGTACTTGATTTGATTTTAACTCATTTAATAAATAATAGTAATTTAGTTAATTTTTTGTTAAATATCTAAAATAAAGAGTTTATCTAATAAATAACAACAATGATCATTTATATTAAATTATAAATGTTATTATAAACAGTAGTTATAATGATTTATCTAAGTTATATTACTTTTTTAAAAATAGTACATATAATGATATATGTAACTTCTAATTATTTATCTTAAAAAAAGCATGATAACAAAACCAATTAGGGTTATAAAATTACAATTGATTTTAATTTTCTTTTAAATGCAATTTCAAGTTTTTTTTTGTAAATGATTGTTATAATAAGTTATTTACTTCTATTTAAATATAACAAATATATAGATTACAATTAGTTCAATTTCTAAGAGTATTAATTACTTGATTTTATTTTAATATTTTAATAAATAATAGTAGTTATCATTTAGCTTTTACGTGATCTAATTTAATTTTTTTAATAAATAATAGAAGAAATTAATTTGTTAGTTTTTGTTTAGTATCTAAATGTAACGAGTCAATCTAATAAATGATAGTAATGCTCTTTATATTTTTTATATTTAAAAATAAATAAAATAATTTAACTTTAGTGTGTGCATATTAAGAAACCAAATGATATATAACTTGATATTCATTTTATATATTAAATGTTTTATATTATAACAAAAAAAACCATATTATTTTTTAAACATCATTTTAGTAACAAGTGATTATATTTTGTACCGTAGTTATAAAATTGTATATTTTCAAAAGTATAAAATTGCTATTTCTAAAAAGTTATGCCTAAGTACTATATGTTGTACTACCTAAAGTTTATATAGTGACCCAAACAATATAATTTTTTATTAACTAGTACAATACCCGCGCAAAGCGGCAGCGACAACATATATATTCCATTAGTGACGTATTTAATAACCAACATATTATCTTGTAAATGACATAAGCGAAAGAATCGTGGTTGCTAAAAACATGTCATTTGTAGACTGACGTACATTGTATAAAAAAAACCCTAACACAGCTATGTTTGAACTGACGTAAAGATATTCTGAAACGCCCTGTTCTAATAACGCGACACTTTTACTAAAATCTGCAACATAACCTCGAAGTAATAAAATAAAGCTTTCTAAGTTCAAACCACGATTTCAATACATAAATAAACTAAAATCACCACATTCAGAGTACGCTAAAATTTAAATGTCGTTAATACAACCAAATCAAAGTCTAGGGATCTACCCATCCCAAGTACAAAATATAAATCAAAGTAAATGCGGAAGTCTTTCTGATACCATAAATCCTCAAACTCTAGATCCTGAAGTTGGTGCCTTTCCCTTATCAGCTAAACCTGAAAAGTTGCCCCCACAACTGGGGTAAGCCGTCGCCTAGCGAGTAACAAATTTAAAAGCACAAACAAGCATAATTAACATGATCAACACAAACATCAGCTCAAATTCAACATGTGTAGCATTACGATTCGCTCGATTTAGCATACATGAATAGGGTATTGTTACCGGCTCACCCGATAACAAGTACACGACGTACGAATCGCTCGGTTAGCACGTGTACAAAACATGCGGCTCGCCCGACATGCAACTCGGAAGCACACAGCAACCTCACTTAATCCACATAATACACAGTATGCATACTGGGGAAAGGTGTTGGGAAATATTCTAAGTAGTTCAAACTGTTAGTTAGATTTCTCAGACTGTTAGTAGATTTTCTATGTAAGTACAAAGTTCATGCTGTTAGTTGAAGAAGCTCGAGCTGCTAGTACAAAAGTTCAAGCTGCCAGAGTAAATTCACTCAAGCTGCTCTGTTCAAGCTGCTAAGTGATTCAAGCTGCTCAACAGTTTCATAAACAGAAAGTGATGATATTCAGGAAAAGATATTTATACGAAGATTCCAGCATATCTACTATCAGAGTAGTCAGAGTCCTTCAAGGAAACAAATCAGAAAACATTATAAATACATAGAATAGGTTTTTCTATTAAAAAAAAGTTTTCTGCACGTTCAAGTTTGTAATTGCTTCTGTTTAAGTTTTCATAACCCCCTAAGGTTGTAAAACCGTAAAAACAATTTGTGTTCTTCGTCTAATCAAACAGATTAGAGGTGATTGTAATCATTGAGTTTAGCAATACAAGCAATTTTGTTTATTCATTTATATTTATCTGTTATGGATTCTGAAAGCTTTTATAATTAAGTGTTATTCCGCAAACTTCTTAATTAGACTTTGATTCAGTACAAGATTATTGATTTACACTCTGATAAATTCAAATCAGTTAATCTTAGGTAGTTATATTTAGATCCTGACAAGTGGTATCAGAGACAGGTTTAGTTATGTTAATGCACAAGGACAACCCAAAACCAACTTGGTTTGGGTTTACTCCACTACTAACTAAGCTTTTATTTGTGCAGAGCAACCACAGGTCACCACATAAAACAAGATGGCATTTGGACAGTGGATGCTCTAGGCACATGACAGGCAATTCTGAGTGCTTGTCAAATTTCAAAGGCTTTGAAGGAGGATTTGTTGCATTTGGAGGCAACTCCAAAGGAGGTAAGGTTACAGGTAAAGGTATTGTTAATGCAGGCAACATGATTTTCAATGATGTTTTGTATGTTGAACAGCTTAAGTATAACTTATTGATTGTGTCTCAAATCTGTGACAAACAAAATATTGTTTTGTTTACAGATTCTGAGTGCATTGTCCTTTCAAAAGATTTTACAATTCCTGAAAATCTTGTTTTACTAAGAACATCTAGAAAGGATAATGTATACTGTTTGGACACAGAACTTTTATCCAAATCAAGTACTTTAAGCTGTTTGATATCCAAAGCATCATCCAATGAGTCTGCTCTTTGGCACAGAAGGATGTGTCACATGAACTTCAAATCTATGAATATTTTAGTCAAAAAGAACTTGGTAAGAGGCTTACCACAAAAGGAGTTCATATGTGATGATCATTGTGTAGCATGTCTTAAAGGCAAGCAGCACAAAACTTCTCATAAGGCCAAAGAAGTAAATTCAATCTCATCTGCTCTTCATCTGATTCATATGGGTCTATTTGGTCCAACATCTGTTTTGAGTTTGAATAAAAGGGCTTACTGTTTAGTCATTGTTGATGATTTCACCAGATTTACTTGGGTTTACTTTCTTAGGTCTAAGGATGAAACTGCTGAGCTGGTTAAATCATTTATTCTTAAGATAGAAAACCAATCCAACTCAAAAGTTAAGGTGATAAGATCAGACAATGGAACTGAGTTTAAAAACCATATCCTAAACAGTTTTTGTGAGTCCAAAGGTATTGCTAGGCAATATAGTGCACCAAGAACACCACAGCAAAATGGTGTAGCTGAAAGAAAGAACAGAACATTAATTGAGGCTGCTAGAACCATGCTAGCTGATTCAAAACTGCAAATGACTTTTTGGGCGGAAGCAGTTAATACAGCCTGTTATGTTCTAAATAGGGTTCAGGTTGTTCAATCACACGGGAAAACTCCTTATGAGTTATTCCATAATAGACTACCCTTAATAGCCTTTTTCAAGTCTTTTGGCTGTCCATGTACCATTCTTCACACTAAGACTCACTTAGGTAAGTTTGAAAGTAAGGCTGAAGAAGGTTTCTTTGTAGGATACTCAAATCAAAGCAAAGCCTATAGAGTATATAACAGTGTGTCTAAAACCATTGAAGAAAGTGCCAATGTTGAATTTAATGAAAATACTGCAAATGTCAAAGGCACTGGTCCTGATTGGTTGTTTGATTTAGATTCACTAACAAATTCTATGAGCTTTGTTGAGTATACTACAGAATCTGATGAAAACAGGATTGAAGCTGTCAACACAAATTCTCATGCTGGTAGCACAAATGATCAAGTTGTTGGCCCAAAGTTTCAAACTGCTGCAGATTCAAATAATTGGGATGAGTATACAATTATACCACTTCTGTCTTGTGACCCTCCAGGGGTTCTGAATGCTCAACATGATTCAAATCCAGACAATGAAGTGCAGCTCCCAAGTCCTGAGAGAACAGCTCCAACACAAAGGAAAACAGTCCCAGATTCAAGTCAAGCTGTTCCAGAAGCTGAACCATCAACTGGTCCTGATGGAGATGATACAAATCTTGAATCCTCTTTCCAGACAAATAGAGAGCCTACACTCAGGGTTCACAAGTATCATGCTCTTAATCAAATAATGGGTGATCCACGCACTCCTGTGCAAACAAGGACAATGGTTCACAATGAGACTGCTGCTACTGAACCAACTGTTTCTGAATTTACTCTAGCTGCATTTGAACATGTCTGTTTCATGTCTCAGCTAGAACCTAAAAAGGCTTCAGAAGCTTTGAAAGATTCATCCTGGATTGAGGCAATGCAGGAAGAGCTACTACAAATCAAGATTCAGAATGTATGGACACTTGTTGATCTTCCTAAGGAAAAAAGAGCCATTGGTACAAGATGGGTGTTCGATAACAAGAAGGATGAGAGAGGGATAGTCATAAAGAACAAAGCAAGACTACTAGCACAAGGGTACACTCAAGAGGAAGGCATAGACTATGATGATGTCCTTGCTCCAGTGGCAAGAATTGAAGCCATCAGACTATTTTTAGCTTATGCAAGCTTCAAAGGGTTTTAAGTGTATCAAATGGATGTGAAGTCTGCTTTTCTGTATGGCACAATTGAAGAAGAGGTATATGTGTGTCAGCCTCCTGGTTTTGAGGACTACAAGTATCCAGACAGAGTCTACAAACTAGACAAGGCTCTCTATGGACTCCACCAAGCTCCTAGAGCATGGTATGACACTTTGTCATCATACCTTCTACAGAATGGGTTCAAGAGAGGTACTCTGGACAAAACACTATTCACAAAGTCCATCAAATCTGAGATTCTACTTGTACAGATATATGTTGATGATATCATCTTTGGGTCAACCAATGACAGTCTGTTCAAAGAGTTTGAGGCTTTAATGCAAAAAAAGTTTCAAATGAGTTCAATGGGAGAACTCACCTTCTTTCTAGGATTGCAGGTCAAGCAGAAGCCCTCGGGACTCTTCATAAGTCAATCAAAGTATGTTAAAGACATACTGGAAAAGTTTGGGTACAAAGACACCAAAGTTGCAAGTACTCCTATGGATCCTCACAAGCAGCTTCATACAGACAAAGATGGAATAGATGTGGACATTCATCTATACAGATCCCTTATAGGATCTCTTATGTATGTAACATCTTCTAGACCTGATATGATGTTTGCTGTTTGTGTTTGTGCCAGGTTTCAATGTTCTCCAAAGGATTCCCATCTGGTTGCTGTTAAGAGAATCTTTAGATATCTCAAAGGCCAACCACATTTAGGCCTCTGGTATCCTAAAGACTCTCCTCTTGAGTTAACAGCCTATTCTGACAGTGACTATGGAGGATGCAACATTGACAGAAAATCCACAACTGGTGGATGTCAATATTTGGGAACAAGATTGGTCTCTTGGCAGTGCAAAAAGCAAACAACTGTCTCCACTTCATCTACTGAAGTAGAATATGTAGCAGCTGCAAGTTGTTGCTCCCAAGTACTGTGGATTCAGAATCAACTAAGAGACTATGGTATGAATTCCCTATCCACTTCCATCTACATTGACAACTCAAGTGCAATTAGAATTGTACAAAATCCAGTGAAATTTCCCAAAACCAAGCATATAGACATTAGATTTCATTTTATAAGGGACTGTAATGAGAAGAAATTAATCCAAGTTACCAAAATTCATAATGATGATCAGTTAGCTGATCTATTCACAAAACCATTTGATGTAGGAAGATTTACCTTCCTAGTATCATATATTGGCATGGTTAATATGGATTAATTTATTTTCTTTATTCTCTCTTATTCTATGAAAATTATGTCCATCACATATGCTTGATTAAGGGGGAGTCACTGTTTCATTACCACTTGCTTACTTTTTCAACTAACAGCTTGAGTCTTTTCTAAAGCTGCTAGTTCATTTTCTCGGACTGTTAGTTGTTTCACTTGATCTGTTAACGTGTGCAGGGTAATCTGGTAATTTCCATAAGTGTGTGAGCGGGTTTAGATATTTTCAAAACCTTTAAAGGTTCCAGTTTCGTTCAATTGTAACTACCAGTTGCAAAATATTTTCCACAACCCTTCTTCGATTCTCTGAGCAATTCCCACGCACATCATTGAAACCCTAATCCATCAATCATCAATGGAGTTCGTCAAAGAACACAATTGCCTACTATACTCTCTCAAACACGCTGATCTTGAACCGTTCCATGACATGATGGACTTCCTTTGAAGTTCCCATATCCATCATGCCCTTAATATCAATCCCACTATCTATATATCTCATATAGAACAGTTCTGGAAATACGCCTCAGTCAAAACTGTTAATGGAGTCACATCTTTGACATCCAAAATTGATGGCAACACTGTTTCTATCACTGAGGAGATCATACGCCAACATCTGCATCTTCAAGATGCCTCAGGTATATCAGACCTATCTCTTACTACTTTACATAATGGTCTTCATGCTATTGGATATAGGGGTCCTGCTGATTCGTATACTTTCTTTAAAACAAATTTTGCCCCTAAATGGAAGTACCTTGTACATATTATTCAGCAATGCATAAGCCCAAAAAGAACTGGTTGGTCAGAATTTTCATCAAACATAGCCACTACCTTAGTGTGTTTATCAACCGGCCAACAGTTCAATTTTTCTAATATGATTTTTCAGGGTATGCTAAGGCATCATGCCCTAAAACATGGGAAATTTTTGATGTATCCTAGATTTTTGGCTGAAATTATTGCAAGAACTTGCAGTAATTTCAATGTACATAAAAGGATTCATGTTTCCCATAGGCACTCTTTACCTTCAATAAAACGTCTTCTAAAACCAAGTGCCAATGTTTTGACTGTTGATGTCCCATTGCCTTCTGCAATGTTGGGCATCATTCCAAGAAACAGAGGAGAGGGTCCTGAGCAGGCTCAGCCTAACATTACTGCTTCTCCCCCAGGACCCCAACCCACTCCTCATGATACTCAAATGCCTTTTGTTCCTATTGTTAAACCCACATCCTCAATCATATTATACAAAAGGAAAAGAGGACCAGGAGCTCCTTCCTCCTCAGCCTCCTACAAGAGCCAAATAACCCTGTGCAGGAGGACACTTCTGCACAGAATATCCAAAGGGCACCCAGTGAGGACACTGCCAACCTCAATTTGGAGGTGGACATCCCAACAGAGGTTGTTCATATGGGTTCTGTGGCTGACACTACTGTTGCTGCTGCACAAGAGGCACAGGACAGTGTCAACATCAATAAGACCACACCCATGGCAACAGAAGTTGTGCAAGCACCATCTGGAAGTCCCCAGTACCAAGAACAGAGGGGCCCAGAGGTTTCTACTTCTGGTATTCTTGCCAGTGATAGATCACAAGCACCACATTCGTTTGCTGATCTTGAGGCTAGTCTGCAACTTATGCTTTTAATGGATCCTAAGCTGCAACCTGTTGTAGAAATGTTGGAATACCATCAGTCCATCATTGCTGCACAGGGGGCACAAATTATTGCACTCAGACAGACAGAAGCTGCTCAAAACCAAAGAATGGATTATCTCCATAAAGGGTTCACCCTCTGTGGAAATAAGATCATTAAATTAGAGCAACTGATTCGAACCCAATTGACAAAGGTTGTAGGTCCTCCTGACCAAACCAATGCTTCCAAAAAGGGGGAGAATCAGGAGATCCCTCAATCGGTCCAAGCAGCTCCAACAGTCCAAGATTCTAGGCTAGCAGTCCCAACAGCTTCTCAAGCTGTTAGCCTAGAAACTCAAGCTGCTTCTACAAGAGCAACTGGAGTTGTTATCAGAGAAGGAATTCAGGCTCCCATCAGTTCAGTCCAAGCTACATCGTCTGCAACCAAGGATAAAGGCAAGGGTATTCTCACTGAGTCTCCAAAGCACAAATTTTCTTCTAGAGAAGCCCAGATTGCCTTTGATGCTGAAATTGCCAGAAAGATAGCAGAAGAACAAGATCAGGATTTAGACCAGCAAACCCATGCCCCAATGCAAGATGATGAAACCTTAGGTGATTACCTAAGAGGGTTTGTGGTCAAGCAGAATGAGAAAAAGAGGAAAATGCCAACAGGGCATTCAAAGGCCGAGCATAGAAGATTCTTGATCAATTTTGCCTTTTCAGCTGGCATCCTAAAGAAGATGGCTCAGTCCATGAGCACAGAGAGGCTGCAAGACATCCATGACAAAGAAATGGAAAAACGTAAGGTAGCCAAAGTCTCCCAAGAAGTTCAAAGATCACAAGATACAGTTCAAGCTGGTATAAGTAATGTTCAAGCTGGTGTGAGTGATACTGCTCCTTATGTTCAAGCTGCTGCTATTCCTCAATCAGATACAATTTCACATGTAAAGCTTGATCAGGTTAAAAGGGTGCTGTTTGAGCATCAGCTGCAGAAAGTGATGGAAATAGAGAAATCCTTATACCAGCATGACTTCACAAAACCCCTTATTAATTACTGGTATGCTAAGCCAATGGACAACATTGACTTAAGATATCAGTTTGTAGTAAGAAGGGAATCTGGTCCTGAGGAAGAGTATAAGAGCCTAATGCATATAGTCCAAGGGATGACCAGAGATGAGCTCACAAGAATGCGTCATG
Source organism: Centrapalus pauciflorus (assembly GCA_020465985.1). Classification (NCBI taxonomy): domain Eukaryota; kingdom Viridiplantae; phylum Streptophyta; class Magnoliopsida; order Asterales; family Asteraceae; genus Centrapalus; species Centrapalus pauciflorus. Next base: position 245,183 of record JAANYP010003058.1, read on the forward strand.
TTGGGTCTGTAACACAAGTTAGATCCTCTCTTCCACGAGTAAAGCAAGCCATCAAAGACCTGAAGAGCATTTTTGATCCTGAGTCAATAAGGAAAGATATAGAAGATGCCAAGGAGATGAAGATTGCACAAGTTGATCTGTTTGTCAAATCAAAAACTTACAGAATCATATTTGCAAATGGATCCGGTATGTACTTCAATTTTGAATTCTATGATCTTCCAAAGGCTTTGTTACTTCAGATGAGATCAGTAAGAATATATTGTGATAGAGAAGATATGAAGAAAGAATTTTTGAAGGCAGTCAATCAGAAACTTGCACAGTTGTAAGTTTTTGAAAGCCTTGGTTTGTAAATAACATTACTTGTTTTATTTCTTTATTTGTATAGAACTTAAAGTCTTATGTAAAGAATTTAAGTTAGGGGGAGATTGTTGGGAAATATTCTCAGTAGTTCAAACTGTTAGTTAGATTTCTCAGACTGTTAGTAGATTTTCTATGTAAGTACAAAGTTCATGCTGTTAGTTGAAGAAGTTCGAGCTGCTAGTACAAAAGTTCAAGCTGCCAGAGTAAATTCACTCAAGCTGCTCTGTTCAAGCTGCTAAGTGATTCAAGCTGCTCAACAGTTTCATAAACAGAAAGTGCTGATATTCAGGAAAAAGATATTTACATGAAGATTCCAGCATATCTACTATCAGAGAAGTCAGAGTCCTTCAAGAAACAAATCAGAAAACATTATAAATACATAGAATAGGTTTTTCTATTAAAAAAAAGTTTTCTGCACGTTCAAGTTTGTAATTGCTTCTGTTTAAGTTTTCATAAGCCTCTAAGGTTGTAAAACCCTAAGAACAATTTGTGTTCTTCGTCTAATCAAACAGATTAGAGGTGATTGTAATCATTGAGTTTAGCAATACAAGCATTTTTGTTTATTCATTTATATTTATCTGTTATGGATTTTGAAAGCTTTTATAATTAAGTGTTATTCCGCAAACTTCTTAATTAGACTTTGATTCAGTACAAGATTAGTGATTTACACTCTGATAAATTCAAATCAGTTAATCTTAGGTAGTTATATTTAGATCCTGACAAAAGGATTCTCATATACCGGCTCATGGCAACGAAAGAAATAACAATTTTCAAAGCTAAGCATGGTAGTCAAACAATAATCATGGCAATAGAAACGAATGAGATATCCAGTGCAAACATATCATGTTTGATCATTTGTGAAACTAAATCAATTACTCACAGTGCTTGCAGTCCGTACTCACCGAATGACAACTCGGTGTCAACTGAAAACACTATCAAGAGCCACCCGTCTCGACTGAACCACTAAAGTCCTGAGATAAAATTACACTTCCTGTATATTAAAATTCTTAACTCGATAATTTTCTAAGTCTGCTATTTATTTAATTGAGTTAAAGTTCAGAGATTAAATCAGTAAAATTGGATTTTATTAATTATTAACAACTTAAATTTGTAATTTATAATTTACTTAATTTACCAATAGAATAATAAGAACTATTCTAATCTAATTGTTAAATATTTGATTTATTAAAATCTTTATAACCCACAAGTTTATTATAAACGAATTCAAAGTCCAACAAAATTTAAATAACAACCCAAAGATTAAAATTAAAAGAAAAGCCAAGATAAATAAATAATAACTAAAATAATTAAATAAATAAATAAAAACAAAGCTCAAATCTCACATTCTTTCGCCTCACCAGCAACCAAAAGAAAAAATATTTGGCAAAACCAAATAAAAATACAAACACCCAAACTCATTTAATGGCCCATTATAGATAAAAAGGAAAGAAGGAAAAATGCAACTCATTCCCCACATTCTTTTCAGATGGAACAAGAAAGAAAGCAAACAATACAACACAAAGTCAAAAGCCCAATATAAATTTTTTAACCTAAAAAAAACCCCAACCGGGTTAACCCACTAAATGGTCTCTGCTCCACCCCATTTCAGCAAAAAAAATAGAAAAAGAATGGACTGACAGACAGCTTCGCACAAACCGGGAACAGGGGAGAGGGCAGTCCAGTCGGCCGCCGGTCGGTGCGCCGCCGCCGCCGCCCTCCACTCCGGCCACTCCTCCACAACATCTCAACCTTAGATTTCTTCTCTATTCCTCCATTAATCTCTCATTCAAGCTCATTTCCAAAAATTTAGGAAATCATCAAAAAATGTTTCAAATCTCAAGTTAATCTTCTGGAATCATTCAAATTTAATTTCTAATCACTTTTCTGTTAGTTTTATATAACTTTTCAGATTAAAAACTAGTACCCACTTAAACCATCATTGATGAGTGTGTATGAAGATTTTAAGTGAAGAAAATAAAGAATGTGATGTTATTAGATGTTGGGTATTCATTTTCAGATTACTAAACCATATTTACACTCAATCTTATGAATTATAACATAAATCAAAAGTTCATACGAGAATTGCTCATTGATTGAGTTTTAGAATATTTACCTCAAAGATACTCAAAGGGATGATGATTTAATGTTGATAATGATCTTGGATTCCCAAATTTTCAGCCCTCAATTTTCAAAATTACAGATCTATCTAGTATGTGTTTGTGTGTGTTATAAAGAAATGAAGATGATGATGGTAAAAATGGTGATAGGGTGGTGAATGGAATCAAATGCTCCACATTCTGTTATAACTTTTTTTTTTCTCTTTTTTCTGTTTTTATTTTTTTCTGTTTATTTATATTACCTATAAATATGTATTTATCATTATCTCTTTAAAGTTATAAAATTAAATATTTAAAAGTCAACCACCAAATTTCATAATTTACCTATCCTTTCTTGAATTAAATAATTAAATTAAATGGCTCGAAACTAATTAATTACCTCAAAATTAGCGGGTGTTACAATCTCCTACATGTTGGATTGATCTCTTCCTCGAGATCAAATGGAATTAAGTAAATCAGATATCTCACTTACAACTCCGTCTTAAATTTCTACATATAATTCAAATCTCGGTAACACGCCACCTCGATTAAATCATCTAGACATTTCTAAGCCTCGTGTCAATCTTATCATCCTGTCGGCATTCTTCAAAAAAAAAATTATAAAACTAAAATCGTATCCATCATGTACATTAACAAATTCCAATGGTAATCCTAATTGATAATCTTGCGCACCTAAGCACTTTATAATACATTACACTGAATTTAGGATTAAGCTTCTTAATTTGTATAATCTCCTTCCCAGACGATACTCTTAGCATCACATAACTATCAACTTCAAACTCAACAAATTTATGTTTAAACCGAATATATCTCTGGTCGACCCTGAATATCACTCACGAATAATCTGAATCTAATCATGTGTACAAACTTCAAATGTTAACTTACAATGCTTACCTGTTAATGCTCACCTCAACAATTTAATAAAATCCTTTTCTATTGAACATGTCATAGTAAAACTTGTGAATTTGCGTATTAATGACTAACTCACATATCATGCCATATAAATAACATCTCCATAACCTCAATGTAAACATCATCGTTTCCTATTCTAAGTCGTGTATATAATATTTCTTCTCATGACTATTCTGCTACTTCAATGTATAAGTGATTACTCTTCCTTGTTGCATCAAAAACACTATACATACATATATCCTTATCCTACTCACTCAAAATGGGAAAACTACGTCTCAAACAGGAAATATGAACATTATAAGCAACTAACTAATTCATACCACAATCACATTCAATCCCATAGTAACTATAAATACAAGCTTTAAAATGAAATCTCGATCACCAAGACTAAGCATATAAATAAATCTATTAAGCCTATACTACACGCTCGTTCACGATCTTAACGTCTATGGAATCAAACAACATAAAAGAAGTAGGTTCAGATAATATGCAAAGGAGGCACATATATAAGAATGAATGGTCGCACCCCAGTTAAATAATAGATAGATAAGAATAGCGTTAAGTCAAAAATACTTGTAACCACATAAGGAGTCTCACAGGCCTCATCAGCGGTGATCTGAAAAGCACGGGTCGCAACTTTATCAGTGTCGCCTCTGCTCGGATGGGCCGGACCTACAGCTGGTTGACTCATAGATGCACTGCTAACACTCGTATTCTGACTCTGTCTCTGCTGAGGAAAGTTCCTCGCTACATGGACCTGAACCCCACAATCGAAACAAATCAACGGATGTATTGGACAGTTAACTCTGATGTGCCTGGTATCCCCACATGCATGACACCCTCTAGAAAAGCCACTACATAACCCAATATGTCTTTTCCCACACTACTGACAATCGTGTGGCATCTGTGTCTGTGATGTATACTGCTGTTGGGATTGGGAGAAAGATGAACCAGATGATTTTGCTGAAGTTTGAATAACTGATCAGAACCCGCAGTCCTAGCTTTCTTGGGTGATGACATCAAAGAAGTAGTAGAACCTAACAGTGCTCGTTCGTGCTTCCGCGCGCTCATGACTGCCTCATCAAGAGTCCTATAGCTCTGCATCTCAACCAACTCTTCAATTTCAGCACGAAGCCCATCACAAACATATCTACTCTCGTCTCCTCATCTAACGCGTATCTCGTCACAAACTGAGAATTCTCCCTAAAGACCGCCTCATAATCCTGAACCGTAAGTCCCTCTTGTCGTAGAGACAAGAACTGTCTCTCGATCTCTCTAGTCAAGTCAGATGGACAGTACTGATCCTCAAATCTTTTCCTACACTGAGTCCAAGTCATCGTCCCTATCAAATCAGAACCAATAGCCGTTGTTCTTCCACCATGTTAGTGTTGGACCCACTAACATCCCTGCAGCATACTCCACCATGTCAGTCTCCAGATAGTGGCTCAGGCGAAATTCCTTTTCTGAACACTCCAGCCATTCCAGAGCCTTCACAGGCTCCATAGTCCCATTGAACTCCTTCGCCCCAGACCCCTTAAAGGCCTTGAATGAAGCACGATCAGATCGTCGACCACCAGTGTCTGCCCCCAAAGTATTGCCCCCACCAGTAGGAGCCGAAACCAAAGGATTTCCCGCATCAGATCGGGAAGAAGCTATCAGGTCGCGAATATTTTAAAGACTCTGCTGCATCTCCGCGCGGCTCTCGTCCATCACATCTCGTACATAATGGGGGTCAGGTACCTCATCATCCAGGTCTCACGAGGGGTCAACGGCCCTCCCTGCGGGTCCAATATCATCATCTAAATCATCCTCATCCTCGTGTTCTCCGTCAGAATGCTCTATATTCTCTAACTCTACAACAACTCGCTCCTCGCGTGGATGACTGTGGCTCTCATCATCAGCCATGGTGCTGAACATTTAACTTTATAAATTATATTAAAATTTTTATTACATTTTCATACTTGATTAAATTCTGGTTTGCTCATAATGGTATATGTTTATATAATTACGAAGGTAATAGTTAAACCATATCTTAACCGTACCTAATTTCCTAAGGCCATCAGGATAGAGTTTACCTCATACAATCATAACTTACACTACTAGTGATCTTACGATTTAAGACTAAGCACCAAGCTAGTACTTAATTCACTTAACCAAACCTTACTCTGATAATTGAAACGCCCCGTTCTAATAACGCGGCGCTTTTACTAAAATCTGCAACATAAACCTCGAAGTAATAAAATAAAGCTTTCTAAGTTCAAACAACAATTTCAATACATAAATAAACTAAAATCACCACATTCAGAGTATGCTAAAATTTAAATGTCGTCAATACAACCAAATCGAAGTCTAGGGATCTACCCATCCCAAGTACAAAATATAAATCAGAGTAAATGCGGAAGTCTTTCTGATACCATAAATCCTCAAACTTTAGATCCTAAAGCTGGTGCCTTTCCCTTATCAGCTAAACCTGAAAAGTTGCCCCCACAACCGGGGTAAGCCGTCGCCTAGCGAGTAACAGATTTAAAAGCACAGACAATAATATATAACATGATCAACACAAATATCAGCAAAAATTCAACATGTGTAGCATTACGATTCGCTCGATTTAGCATACATGAATAGGGTATTGTTACCGGCTCACCCGATAACAAGTACACGACGTACGACTCGCTCGCTTAGCACGTGTACAAAACATGCGGCTAGCCCGACATGCAACTCGGAAGCACACAACAACCTCACTTAATCCACATAATACACAGTATGCATACTGAGGAAAGGGTTCTCAGATACCGTCTCATGGCAACGAAATAAATAAAAATTTTCAAAGCTAAGCATGGTAGTCAAACAATAATCATGGCAATAGAAACGAATGAGATATTCAATGCAAACATATCATGTATGACCATTTGTGAAACTAAATCAATTACTCACAGTGCTTACAGTCCGTACTCGCCGAACGACAACTCGGTATCAACTGAAAATACTATCGAGAGCCACCCGTCTCGACTGAACCACTAAACTCCTGAGTTAAAATTACACTGCCTGTTTATTAATATTCTTAACTCGATAATTTTATAAGTCTGCTATTTATTTAATTGAGTTAAAGTTCAGAGATTAAATCAGTAAAATTGGATTTTATTAATTATTAACAACTTACATTTTTAATTTATAAATTACTTAATTTACCAATAGAAAATAATAATTATGTTAATCTAATTGTTAAATTTGATTTACTAAAATCTTTATAACCCACAAGTTTATTATAAATGAATTCAGAGTCCAACAAAAATTAAATAATAACCCAAAACTTAAAATTAAAAGAAAAGCCAAGATAAATAAATAATAACTAAAATAAAAAAATAAAAACAAAGCTCAAATCTCACATTCTTTTCGCCTCACCAGCAACCAAAAGAAAATTTTGGCAAAACCAAATAAAAATACAAACACACAAACTCATTTAATGGCCCATTATAGATAAAAAAGGAAAGAAGGAAAAATGCAACCCATTCCCCACATTCTTTAAGGATAGAACAAGAAAGAAAGGAAACAACACAACACAAGTCAACAGCCGAATATAAATTTTTAACCTTAAAAAAAACCCAACCGGGTTAACCCACTAAATGGTCTCTGCTCCACCCCATTTCAGCAAAAAAAAACATTTAAAAAAGAAGAAAAGGAATGAACAGACAGACAGCTTCGCACAAACCGGGAACAGGGGAGAGGGCAGTCCAGTCGGCCGCCGGTCGGTGCACCGTCGCCGCCACCGCCCTCTACTCCGGCCACTCCTCCACAACATCTCAACCTTAGATTTCTTCTCTATTCCTCCATTAATCTCTCATTCAAACTCATTTCCAAAAATTTTGGAAATCGTCAAAAAATGTTTCAAATCTCAAGTTAATCTTATAGAATCATTCAAATATAATTTCGAATCACTTTTCTAGTAGTTTTATATAACTTTTCGGATTAAAAAGTAACACCCACTTAAACCACCATTGATGAGTGTGTATGAAGCTTTTAAGTGAAGAAAATGAAGAAGGTGAGTTATTAGATGTTGGGTATTCATTTTCAGATTAGTAAACCATATTTACACTCAATCTTATGAATTATAACATAGATCAAAAGTTCATACGAGAATTGCTCATTGATTGAGTTTTACAATATTTACCTCAAAGATGCTCAAAGAGATGTGATTTAATGTTGATAATGATCTTGGATTCCTAAATTTTCAGCCCTCAATCTTCAAAATTACAGATCTATTTAGTATGTGTTTGTGTGTGTTATAAAGAAATGAAGATGATGATGGTAAAAATGGTGATAGGGTGGTGAATGAAAATCAAATGCTCCACATTCTGTTATAACTTTTTTTTTTCTCTTTTTTCTTTTTTTTTCCCTCTTTATTTATATTACCTATAAATATATATTTATCATTATCTCTTTAAAGTTGTAAAATTAAATGTATAAAAGTCAACCACCAAATTCGATAATTTACCTATCCTTTCTTGAATTAAGTAATTAAATTAAATGGCTCGAAACTAATTAACTACCTCAAAATTAGCGGGTGTTACATATTCAATTTGAATATAATGGTTAGATTGATACATTATTATCATTGATTTTCATGAATAACTATGACTCATGTAGGATAATCATCAATGGAAAAATAGAGCTTAAAACTTTTCAAACTCATATAGGATAATCATCAATGGCAAAAAGAGAGCTTAAAAATTTTGAATGCTTATGCTGTTTGTAAACATTGAATCTCAAACATGACATTGAAAATTTAAAAGTGATGAGTTTTAAGAAAGTTATTTTCAACTTCAAGTGTATAGCTTGAATTAACTAATTCTTATGCATATTTTAAGAATGAATATTAATAAAAAAATTTCCATAGAAAATCAGCGTAACGTCAATTTTAGGTATTTGAGGGAACATGGAGAGAGAACAAGCCATGATTTTTGTTGGGGTTTAGGAGAGTTATTTTAGGTATTTGATAATAAATAAAGTAAGAAAATCTTATTTTGTATTTTTCATAATTGATTGTATTGACTTTAAATGGTATTTGGATATATATACGGAAGTTTTAAGATTTTAAAAGGATGTATATGTAACAAGAAACTTATATATATATATATATATATATATATATATATATATATATATATATATATATATATATATATATATATATATATATATCTGTGTGTGTGTGTGTGAGTGAAATTCTCCTTAGAAAAACAACATAACATTTTGAAAGATTTAAAAGGCCATGGATTCAAAAAGAACCAACTTAGTTTGAAACTTAATGGCAAAATGCACAAACCCATATTTATATCACATATTTATATCAATATTCAATTTGATTTATTCCTCAACCAATTTTGCTGCAATTGCAAGCCATGACGAAACACATCTTAAATAAATATTGACATATAAGAAGAATCTGAAAAACAGGTGAAAATAAGATTTTAAGACTAAACTTCATAAAAACAAGATATACATTGACTGTAGAAATATTTCAAACATGCAGTCTTGATTAATCAAAATTTGATCTAATCCACAGCCCCAAGAAAGTATGAACAACTTGGAAAATGTAGTCGTAAAAGATAAGAATTAGACCCAACTTTCAACCTCAAAAGGAAACAAATCTGTCACACCCCGTTACCCCGGTTGGCAACGAAACGTGACGAGTGCGGAAGCATAACCATAATCATAACGAACGACCACTATATGGATGTATTCAAAAATACATCGATAAAACTTTAAAATATAGAAATGTTTTACATAGCTGATATGATGAAAAGTAGTTCGCACGGTATAGAGATTTAAATACATAATTAAAGTAATCAAAATAATGCAACTAAATCTCCGGTGGTTTTGAAAATGCATGCGACTCCTTAAGTGCGGAAGCTTGAAAAATACTTCCGATGCGAGGGACTTGCCTTAGTTTCCTGAAAATACACACTAAAATACGTCAACAAAAATGTTGGTGAGCTCATAGGTTTACACGTAATCTGACTTGTATGGACAACAACAGTTGAGTTTGAATTTATAAAATCATAAATTCCATGTTATGTATTACATATAAACCATCATGCAACCGAAGCTTAATTAAATGAGTTTGCCCTGTGCAGTATTCCCATACGTAATACCGTGTGTTGAATATATATGCACCCGCTGTTAGCCGAGCTGAACTAACCCGAATGGGGGACATGACTCCCGATAGATCTATCCACAATATATTCGCGCTTACAAATAAATGCAATTAACGGTTCATGATTTAAGGGTTGATGCAACCACATGTGTAATACATAATAGAAATGAAGTTGTTTCTGTGTCCATATGAAAACGTAGCATGTATTTCAACCCCAAAACATAACAGTGTGAAAATAGGGGCTATGAGGACTCACTATGAGTGCGTTGGCAAATACGAGCGTAAAATGCAAATTTGCGTTGTTTGATGGGTGATGAAACCGGATGTGTTTAATCGAGTCCTAAATGATAATAAGGACTTAATATCTCTAATATACGATAATATGTTTATTTATAGATTTTTATGTCTTAAATCACCCAACATTACAAGTTTATAAATAAAACCCACTTAAAACGTCAAGTTTATATATATACAATTTTCCAGCTTTTTTGAAGGTTTTTCGACCTACTTTGAGGCTGTTTTTGACCAAGCTCAAAAACGTTTTAGGCTTTGGTTTTCTTGGACATTTAACTACAATATACAAAGAATTTATAAAGTCAAGAACGGCCATTTTTTGAGGTGTTTAGGTTGGGGAAAAAGCTTGTTGAAAACCCTATGTTGGCCATTTTTGAGCTGTCAAACTTTCGGTTTCCCAAATAATTTATGGGGGTCTTAAACTCCAAAATAAATTATGATAACTTCCTGATTTTTAGTTAAGACATAGATCTAACTTTTGAGACAAGAATCAACTCATTTCGTTAAGTTATGAATTAGTTATGATTTTTCAAAGTCGATGCAAATTTTCTGCCGAAAATCCGTAGTTTATAAATTTGCAATAACTAATGATTCTTGTTGTTTATTCAAATACTACTTATATAAAAGTTATAAAACTCATATATATCACTTGTTTTCATAGTGTTTACACTTATATAATGTGTTTATATATTTATAAACACATTTGAAGAAAACAACTTAAAAACAAAACTAGTGACTTATAAACTTGAGTTTTTATGAAACTTATTGTTGTTGGTGATTATATATATTATGCAAGACTTATATAAACATAAATATACGATGAAATAAGTTAGTATTTACTTCCTTTGAAGTATTTGGAGTATGAAATTGAGAAGAAATTGAAACTCTTGCAAGATTTGCACCAAGAACACTTGAATTTCTTGAAGAACAAAGAAAAACACAATTTTTGGTTGTATAAGAGATGGGGGCCGGATTTTTGGGAGAGAAAGAAGAGGGTTTTTGGTGTTGTGAAGGTGTGGAAATGAATGAGGATGAGGTCTCTATTTATAGAGAATGAAAAGGTCTTGCAATTATGAAAAACATGGGAGATAAGGATTGTGTGCACTTTTAAACAAAATGATGGTGTTTAAAGTAGAATAGTTTTTGAAATAAAATATTTGAAGTCAACCCCTAAGTTGTACAACCTAGGGGCCGGCCATGTACATGGTATTTCCATTATTTTACTTTTTTTTGTATAAAAGTATTTAGAAATGTATTCTTGTATTTCCCTTTTTTTGTAAATTCATAAATACTTTTGGATGCACTGTTTTAATGAATTGTTTTAGTTTTGCATAATTAATGTTAAGTAATTATATTAGTGTATGATTAGTGTCACTGATCATATTTTAATTATGTACTTAGTTGAATTAATCCTTCATATCGTAAATCGATCGGATTAATTGATTTCCCGATTCATCGCACCAATGAATTTGATTCTAATTGAGTTGAATTTCCTAATGAACATTGTTAATCACTTTAATTAATTGCTAATGACCATTGATTAGGTTATAATTGGCTATTAAATACAGATTAGGTCATAGTTGCTAACCTGGTTTAATGCCGGATGTTACAGTCTCCCCCTGTTAAGTGAATTTCGTCCCGAAATTAGCTCGTGTTCTCCATTGCTTGAGTATTTGAGAACAGATGAGGGTATTTTTCCCGGAACTGATCTTCGCGTTCCCATGTAAACTCAGGACCTCGCTTAGAGTTCCATCTGACTTTTATTATCGGGATCCGGCTGTATTTTAGTTTCTTGACTTCTCGGTCCAATATTTCCACAGGTTGTTCAATGAAGTTCAACTTATCATCTAGCTCCAGCTCGTCCATGGGTATAATGAGTGTTTCATCAGCCAGGCACTTCTTAAGGTTGGATACGTGGAAGGTATTATGAACATTACTAAGCTCTGGGGGCAGATCGAGTCGGTAGGCTACCGAGCCAATTCTTTTGGTGATCTTGAATGGTCCTATATAACGAGGATTGAGTTTTCCTCGTTTTCCAAAACGGATTACGCCTTTCCAAGGCGAGACTTTCAACATTACTTGATCTCCCTCTTGAAATTCCAAATCCTTTCATCGAACATCTGCATAGCTTTTCTGTCGATCCCGTGCGATCTTTAATCGGTTTCGAATCTGGGCTATCTTTTCTGTAGTCTCCTGGATGATCTCGGGTCCAGTAATCTGGCTATCTCCTACCTCAGCCCAACAAAGTGGTGATCGACACTTTCGCCCATAGAGTGCCTCGAATGGAGCGGTCTTAATACTCGAGTGATAGCTGTTGTTATAGGAAAACTCAACTAATGGCAGATGCCTGTCCCAACTTTTGCCAAAGTCGATAACACATGCCCTTAGCATATCTTCCAAGGTCTGAATCGTCCTTTCACTCTGACCATCTGTCTGTGGGTGATAGGTTGTGCTCATATCTAGGCGTGTACCCAATGCCTCTTGCAATGATTGCCAAAATCTTGATGTGAACCAGCTGTCCCTATCTGATATAATTGATACAGGTACTCCATTCCTGAGACGACTTCTTTAAGATAGATTCGTGTTAACTTATCTATCTTATCAGTCTCCTTGATTGGCAAGAAGTGTGCGCTCTTTGTAAGTCGATCCACAATCACCCAAATGGTGTCATAACCTCCAGAAGTCTTTGGCAACTTGGTGATGAAGTCCATGGTGATATTCTCCCACTTCCACTGGGGTATTTCTGGTTGAACCAACAATCCTAATGGTTTCTGGTGCTCAGCCTTAACTTTCAAACACGTTAAGCACTTGCTGACATATGTAGCAATGTCAGCCTTCATGTTTGACCACCAGTACATTCCCTTCAAGTCGTGATACATCTTATCTGACCCTGGGTGAATAGCATATCCTGTTTTATGCCCTTCATCCATGACCAGCATTCTCAATCCTCCGAATTTTGGTAGCCAAATTCTGCCCATGAAGTACCGACATCCATCTGACTTGATTTCAAACTGTTTATCCATTCCTCTCAAGGCTTCATCCAGCAGTTTACCCTCCTTCACTGCTTCCTCTTGTGCCTCGCGGACTTGAGAGTTCAAGTTTGACCGTACAGTCATGACCAAAGCTCGGACTCTCAAAGGTTTAACTCGTTCCTTTCGGCTCAGGGCATCAGCTACAACATTCGCCTTACCCGGATGATAACGAATCTCGCATTCGTAATCGCTAAGCAGCTCAACCCAGTGACGTTGCCTCATATTTAACTCTTTCTGATTCAGAATATGCTGAAGGCTCTTATGGTTTGTAAACACCGTGCACTTAGTTCCGTACAGGTAGTGCCTCCACATCTTGAGAGCAAACACCACAGCTCCAAGCTCCAAGTCATGAGTCGTATAGTTCACCTCGTGGATTTTGAGTTGACGTGATGCGTAAGCAATGACTTTATCCTTTTGCATGAGCACACAACCTAATCCATTGTGTGAGGCATCACAGTAGACCACAAAGTTTTCTGTCCCTTCAGGTAAGGACAGAATTGGTGCACTGCACAATTTTTGCTTTAACTGCTGAAACGCCTTTTCCTGCTCTTCACCCCAGCTATACTTCACATCTTTCCGAGTCAGCTCTGTTAGGGAACCCGCTATCTTTGAGAAGTTTTCAATAAATCGCCTATAATAACCGGCAAGTCCTAGAAATTGGCGGATTTCTGTGGGAGTTCTAGGAGTTGCCCAGTTCTTTATGGCCTCGATTTTCGATGGTCAACTTGGATTCCCTGGCTGTTGATCACATGCCCAAGGAATTTGACTTCTCGTAATCAAAATTCACCCTTAGAGAATTTTGCGTACAACTGTTCTTTCTCTAAAAGTTCCAAAATCAACTTTAAATGTTGCTCATGTTCTTCTTGGCTTCGAGAGTAGATGAGAATGTCGTCTATGAACACTATAACGAATTTGTCCAGATATGGTTTACACACACGATTCATAAGATCCATGAATACAGCTGGTGCGTTGGTTAACCCAAATGGCATCACTTGAAATTCTTAATGTCCATAACGTGTTCTGAAGGCCGTCTTTGGAGTATCTTCCTCCCGAACCTTGACTTGATGATACCCGGAACGCAAGTCAATTTTAGATTAAAAGCTAGATCCCTGAAGTTGATCGAATAAGTCGTCGATTCTGGGAAGAGGGTATCGGTTTTTGATCGTTAACTTATTCAGCTCTCGATAATCGATGCACATCCTAAAGGATCCGTCCTTGAGGAACTTGGTCGGATGAATCCTTTCTCCAAAAGTTCTTGCAACTGATTGGATAATTCCTGCATCTCTGACGGTGCAAATCGGTAGGGTGCTCGTGCGACAGGTGCAGCTCCAGGCACCAAGTCAATCTGAAATTCTACTTGCCTAGTTGGTGGAAGTCCAGGCAAGTCTTCAGGAAAGACTTTTGGGTAATCACGCACTACTGGGATTTCTTCGAGTTGCTTCTCCTTCGATTTCGATTCCTTTTCCACTAGTTGAAGTAACACTGCTTGACAATCTCTTCGGAGGCATTTCAGCGTTCTTAAACCGGAGATGACGTTCAACTGGCGATTCTTTCTTTATCCTTGGACTGTGAGGACTTTCTTTTTCTTAAGTGGTATTCTTACAACTTTCTTACCACATAAGATTTCAGCATGGTTGTCTGACAACCAATCCAAACCGATAACTACATCAAAACTTCCCAGTTCAATAGGCATCAAGTTTATCCTAAAGGGATGATCCGCCAATTCTAATGTGCACTCCTTAATTATACTATTCGCTTCAATCAACTTTCCGTCCGCTAATTCTACGGCATAAGCATTTTCTAATGAGGAAAGAGTGGCATTCAGTTGCTTACTAAACTTAGCAGATATAAAGCTCCTATCAGCCACAGTATCAAAGAGTACGTAAGCATAAATGTTATTTAAAAGAAATGTACCTGATACCACATGGGGATCCTGACGAGCGTCACCTGCTCCCAATACAAAAGCTCCCCCCTGAGCTCCTCCACCATTTTTCAACCTTGGGCACTCACTCTTGAAGTGCCCAACAGCTCCACACTCGTAGCAGCTCCTCTGGTTGCCGTCGTTGTTACCCGGGGTACAAATCTACAGTCTTTGGTCAGATGACCAAGACGCTTGCACTTTCCACAAGGGGTTGGGCAAGGACCTTTGTTGTGATGGTAGGTGCAGTGGGTGCAGAAAGGCTCTGTACCTGTGTAGCCTTTCCTTGTCTCGACTCCAGCTACATAAGCCTTGATGGTTTCGGGCTTCTTGGATTGTGGGCCTGAATTCTTCCCAGACTTGTCCTCCCATTTTCTCTTCTCCCCTGCTTTGGCCTCGTTTCTCCGGGACACTTGGTCCATAAGGTTGTTGGCCATTCTGATGGCGTCCTGAATGGTGGTTGGGTTTGAGGCAGTGACATTGCCTTGGATTTGAGGGGCGAGTCCCCAGATGTAGCGCTCAATCTTCTTGTACTAGGGGGTCACCATCTGTGGGCACAGGATGCTCAGCTCGTGGAATCGGTTAATATACCTTGTAATATCTGTCCCCTTCATTGCTAGATTCCAGAACTCCGATTCCATTTTCTGGAGTTCGTTTCTTGGACAGTACTCGTCCGTCATCATATGCTTCAACACGAACCAGGCGAGCTGATAGGCTTCATCGATTCCTACAGACTGGACGTAGGAATTCCACCATGTCAGTGCGCTATCCTGTAGAGTGTGGGTGGCGAACTTCACCTTGTCTCCTTCAATACATCTGCTAACACGGAAAACAGACTTCAATTTCTCAAACTATCGTACCAATCCGACGGCTCCCTCAGTCCCGTTAAAGTATCGGAGCTTGCAACTCAAGAATCCTTTGATTCCACACCCTTTCTGGGTTGAATCAGATCCTCCTGTGGTGCGACTAGCACCTCCGTCACTGTTTGCGGTGTTGTTTCTATTGGTTTCATAGGTGGCTATAGCTGCTGCCACTCGTTCTGCGACCAGTTGCTCGATATCAGCGGTGTTCATAACTTTCTTTGGCGGCATTATCTTAAAGTTTAAATAAAAGAGCATAGTGTAAGAAGTTGAGTCTTACAGATTTAAATTTTTCTTAAGGCACAGTGCTATAATCATCAAACACAGATTCATAAATAACTTGCAATTTTCATTAATCATTCATAACTTTCTTAAATTGCGGCGGGTTATTACCCGAAAATTTTTAATCCTACACTATTACATAATAATTTCCTAACATTACAAAGATAGATAAGGGGTACTAGGTGCGGGAGTGATCGGGGGTCTCTCCCTTTTCAAAGCATTGAGGCGCTGAGTCAGCTCCTCATTACGAGCCTCGCTCTCGGCTAATCGTTGCCGAAGCTCATCTAGGTCGTCCTACTGGATGGTGAGGGCGTGCTAGTTAGCCCAGTACAGGTTGGAGTTTTGTAACTCCTCCCGCTTTAAACGGGCTGTCAACTCTCCAATGTCTTGGTTAAGCAACCGCACATGGAGGTCGTGCCTTGTAGACCGTGCTACCAAGAGTGGTATGGTCTGTTCGGCTGGTTCTTGGGTGAGTGATGGGATCGGTGCGGAGGATGGTCCTCCGGCCTCAAAGTGGGAGGGGATTCCCTCCTCCCGCCTCCATTCTTGGAGGGCCTCGGGCATCCAGCCCCAACGTCGTGCATCCGCCCGTCGCTGTTGCGGCGGGTTTGGCTGTGGTGCCTGTACCGGGATAGTCTCCCGTCTCGGCATAAATACCCGTTTACGGGCCGTAAACTTCATCAGTGGCCCGTTGGGGTGAGGGCAGTAGGTGCGGTGTAATGGTGCAGATGGATGGTAGGGTATGTAAGAAGGAACCACCGGTGATGGTGGGTCCTCTTCGGATGGCTCTCCCCACCCGCTGGTGGATTTGTCAACCTCCATCAGCTCTGCTTCTTTCTCTGGTCCCTTAGCTTCGGAGGGGTTTTCTTCCTCCGACTCTTCATCTTCAGAGGGGTCCTCTTCCTCAGATGGGTCTTCCTCGACAAACACCCCCGGATTATACCGGCTGGTGGGGGTATGCTCTTCCTCCGAATCTGATAGTACGATCACAACACGGCTTGACATGATGCTGTCATCAAGTCCCATATTAAGTTAATTATAAAAATGTCTTTGAAAATCAGTAAAAATCTAAAATGTAGTTATAGTCTACGATACTAATGCAATCTAGTTCACCATAACTATGGCTCTGTTACCAATCTGTCTCACCCCGTTACACCGGTTGGCAACGAAACATGACGAGTGCGGAAGCATAACCATAATCATAACGAACGACCATAATATGGACGTTCTCAAAAATACATCGATAAAACTTTAAAATATAGAAATGTTTTACATAGCCTGATATTATGAAAAGTAGTTCGCACGGTACAGATATTTAAATACATAATTAAAGTAATCAAAATAATTCAACTAAATCTCCGGTGGTTTTGAAAATGCATGCGACTCCTTAAGTGCGGAAACTTGAAAAATACTTCCGATGCGAGGGACTTGCCTTAGTTTCCTGAAAATACACGCTAAAATACGTCAAAAAATGTTGGTGAGCTCATAGGTTTACACGTAAATCTGACTTGTATGGACAACAACAGTTGAGTTTGAATTTATAAAATCATAAATTCCATGTTATGTATTACATATAAACCATCATGCAACCGAAGCTTAATTAAATGAGTTTGCCTTGTGCAGTAATCCCACATGTAATACCGTGTGTTGAATATATATGCATCCGCTGTTAGTCGAGCTGAACTAACCCGAATGGGGGACATGACTCCCGATAGATCTATCCACAATATATTCGCGCTTACAAATAAATGCAATTAACGGTTCATAATTTAAAGGCTGATGGAACCACATGTGTAATACATAATAGAAATGAAGTTGTTTCTGTGTCCATATGAAAACGTAGCATGTATTTCAACCCCAAACAGTGTGAAAATAGGGGCTATGAGGACTCACTGTGAGTGCGTTGGCGAATACGAGCGTAAAATGCAAATTTGCGTTGTTTGATGGGTGATGAAACCGGATGTGTTTAATCGAGTCCTAAATGATAATAGGGACTTAATATCTCTAATATATGATAATATGTTTACTTATAGATTTTTATGTCTTTAATAACCCAACATTACAAGTTTATAAATAAAACCCACTTAAAACGTCAAGTTTATATATATATAATTTTCCAGCTTTTTCGAAGGTTTTTCGGCCTATTTTGAGGCTGTTTTTGACCAAGCTCCAAAACGTTTTAGGCTTTGGTTTTCTTGGACATTACAAAGAATTTTTAAAGTCAAGAACCGCCATTTTTCAAGGTGTTTAGGTTGGGGAAAAAGCTTGTTGAAAACCCTATGTTGGCCATTTTTGAGCTGTCAAACTTTCGGTTTCCCAAATAATTTCTGGGGGTCTTAAACTCCAAAATAAACTATGAAAACTTCCCGATTTTTAGTTAAGACATAGATCTAACTTTTGTGACAAGAATCAACTCATTTCGTTAAGTTATGAATTAGTTATGATTTTTCAAAGTCGATGCAAATTTTCTGCCGAAAATCCGTAGTTTATAAACTTGCAATAACTAGTGATTCTTGTTGTTTATTCAAAGACTGCTTATATAAAAGTTATAAAACTCATATATATCACTTGTTTTCATAATGTTTACACTTATATAATGTGTTTATGTATTTATAAACACATTTGAAGAAAACAACTTAAAAACAAAACTAGTGACTTATAAACTTGAGTTTTTATATTCTTGGTGATTATATATATTATGCAAGACTTATATAAACATAAATATAAGATGAAATAAGTTAGTATTTACTTACTTTGAAGTATTTGGAGTATAAAATTGAGAAGAAGTTGAAACTCTTGCAAGATTTGTACCAAGAACACTTGAATTTCTTTAAGAACAAAGAAAAACACAATTTTTGGTTTTATAAGAGATGGGGGCCGGATTTTTGGGAGAGAAAGAAGAGGGTTTTTGGTGTTGTGAAGGTGTGGAAATGAATGAGGATGAGGTCTCTATTTATAGAGGATGAAAAGGTCTTGCAATTATGAAAAACATGGGAGATAAGGATTGTGTGCACTTTTAAACAAAATGATGGTGTTTAAAGTAGAATGGTTTTTGAAATAAAATATTTGAAGTCAACCCCTAAGTTATGTATTTTACTTTTTTTTGTATAAAAGTATTTAGAATTGTATTCTTGTATTTCTCTTTTTTTGTAAATTCATAAATACTTTTGGATGCATTGTTTTAATGAATTGTTTTAGTCTTGCATAATTAATGTTAAGTAGTTATATTAGTGTCACTAATCATATTTTAATTATGTACTTAGTTAAATTAATCCTTCATATCGTAAATCGATCGGATTAATTGATTTCCTGATTCATCGCACCGATGAATTTGATTCTAATTGAGTTGAATTTCCTAATGAACATCGTTAATCACTTTGATTAATTGCTAATGACCATTGATTAGATTATAATTGGCTATTAAATACAGATTAGGTCATAGTTGCTAATCTGGTTTAATGCCGGATGTTACAAAATCCAACATAAATTTGTGCCATATAGGATAATATATGCCTCAAATTGCAATTCCATAGCAAAATAAATTAACCAAAATCAACGTTATCTTGTACATATTGTCTTCATCTTTTAAATAGGAAATCTAAAATAGCCAAACAAAAGGCTAACATCTATATCTATATCTATTAATAAAAGAAAACCTATTTGTCAAGTGCCACTCCCTCATGTCTCAAAATTTTTGATTTCCCACCTTTTTTCCATTATTAGATTTTTTAATTTTTACTAACTAATTATTAAGAAAATATGAAATCTAATTCAAATACTTTCATATTTAATGCATATAATCAAAAAAGGAAATATTTTAAATATTCTAATACTAATCTAAATTTATTACTAAGATTAAAAAGTTAATATTTTGATGTTTAATTTGTAATCAAAACATATAATTTTTTTTATTTTACATATATGATATTTTCTTGGTGTAAAAAAATCGATATAATCCATGATTTGTAATTTGGGGATTCGTGTTTATTTATTTATAATGATAATTAACAACCATTAAGCAATAAAAATTTGTAAGTGTACATTAATTATTTTAATTAAAGGTTAGTGTTTATGTTACTTTTTAAAAAAATGGATTTAGCTTACATATTCTGGATTTTTCTTTTTTAAAAAAATAAGTAATTGAACTAATTGTATTAATAATTAGATAAAACTAGATTCTTTTGAATTTTATGTAAATCAAGCTCATAATTTTTTATTTTTTTAAATTGAACTAATCTCACACGAGTATAAAAAAATATAATTAAGTTTGAGCTAAAAGTTTATGGATAATCTTTTTCTCGACATCTTACATAGATAGCATACAAAATGTTATAGTTGAAAAACATTATAAATGTTTATGTTGAATTGAACTTTTGATAAACTAAATATATGTTTATATTATATGCATATAATAATTGTGTATTTGTTTATAAGCTTATATTCTGAAAAAAAAAAAAAGTAATTAGTTTATATATATATATATATATATATATATATATATATATATATATATATATATATATATATATATATATATATATATATATATATATATATATATATATATAAAAGAAAATGTCTAGCGCTACGTGTTGCATCCTCGCTTGATAAAAATTTCATTTTCTCGCCTAATTTTTCATATATAGTTAAGTACTACCTAAATTAACTCCTATAAATAAAAAATAATATTTTTATTGATTTAAATAACTTTCAGAATTGACTCCTAATGTTAGCTAATTATGCATTATTTTATATGTTTAAAAAGTAAAAATACAATATATATTTTATAATTTATTTTAAACATTTTTTAATTTTATTCTGTGAATAAAATAAATTTTTATTTACACATAAAACCTAAAAATAAAAAGTTTTAAAAAGATGAGACACGATAAATACTATTCATACGTATTTAAAAATTGAAAATTTTAGTTATCATTAATAACAACAGATAATACTATTTTCGTATTTTTTTTAGAAAAAATTTAACATTTTTGTATGTAATTGACGTTTTGTGTAAAATTTTGGTAAATATTATTTATATAATATCCAGGTAATACGTGGGTTAATAACCAGTTAACCAACAACCTAAAATAATTTCATACTCAGAACTAACTTTGTGAAGTTTCATAGCTGCCAAAGCATGAAAAAGACATTTCATTGTCATCATTAAGCTCATTGTCATTCTGTAGACAATATCTTCTGATTCTTGAGGTAAATTTAATAACATATCAATTAAATTCTCAAAAAGGACCATAAGTAGTGATGTAGCCTGCTGCTACCTACTAACCTTATATAGATTGTACAAGACTTATATCCTCCTCTTCGAGTTTGTCCCACTGTATTGTAGTATGAACATGCAACCAATGAACCCATCTTTTCTGCCTCAATGACACCCACCCCAAATCTTAGACTCGAGGTCATGGATCTGCAAACGAGCACACATATACATATACTTCTTGTTCCTACTGCTAATTAAATCGAAACACTAACACACAAAGGACTGCTGTCATTTCTTTTAACCATAACCATGCTCCCATGCACCACCCCGAGACTATGTCTCGGGGCGTAGGGGCTGATGCGCGCACACACACACACTACTCTGTTCACGTACACACACTGCACTCTCACCCTTTACTTAATCTGATGTTGTTGTCAAAGTCCATTTAAAACACACACAACAGTATACCTGCAGTAAGCACACACACTGGTCATATACATTCTGCACATACACTTATTTTTGTTGTTGTTGTCTAAAGGTAACACGCACACACAGTCTGTTTTTAATCTTTAATCACACACACATGTATGCAATAGCTGCTGCTACTAATCTGTTTTAATTTCACGAAACACCCACACCCCCCCCCCCCCCCCCACAGACACACACACACACACACAGATATATATATAATATATATATATATATATATATATATACACTCTACACATACATATATTCATGACTGATGTTTCCGTTTTCAGCTTAAACACACACACTTCTATGACATTCAAGCACAAAATACTATTCACTATAGCTACTGCTAATTTCTAAACTTTATTACCTATATATAACACATTCAGAACATGTTATTGCTTCTGTTTTTGTATAAGGAACACCCCGAGTCTTATGTGTCTTGGTCATTAGCTTGCAGCCACACCACACCGAGACTCATGAAATCAGAAAGGGAAAATGGTGAATTGTATGTTTAATGATCAGACAACAAAACTAAACCAAAGCCAAACAAAAGCCAAAACCGAATGGCCATACACCAAAACCAAGTTGTTGGAAATTCTAGAGATGATGTCTAAGCATTTCATTAGATACATATTTTTAGCAACAGATATCACAAGAGAAACTGTTGACACTTAAAAGAGTACATTTCACATTCTAACAAATAACAAAAAACATGTTTAATTTATTCTCCCACACCATAGCTATATAATAACATTGGGTGGTCTAGCTCACACCACACTGATAAAATAACAGGTGTTACAAATCTGGTCCGGTTTTGGATTGTCACAAACCCCTAATGATGATCTCTCTAACCCTAATGTATCTAGCTAATGCTAAAACTATTATCAAGCTGAAAAACGTCAATAATACTAAAACTATTATCCACCAAATGAGTTCTAAAAATAATAAATTTCAGAAACAACCAAGTAGATATTGAAGGAAGAGGTGGGCATTTCACACTTAGCAAGAATATGAGTCATGTGAGCAGACAAAGAGTATCCATAATTCCATAGGAAGCAAACATTAGAGGAAAACCCATAGCAAAACTCTGATAACAACCACTACCTGCATTCAAGTCTGTCATGAGTTTTCCAGATCATTAGTTGGTGTCTTGTGAAGCTACAACTAAAAATTTTTTTACCAAAAAATGTTAACAGAATTCATATATACCACTGGCCCAAAGACCGCTACAAGCTTCAATAACAATTCTAGAGACACACTTATATTCCTGCATATATTTGCAAGTACTCAAAAATGTTAGCCACATTTTCTTCTTAAAGCTCTCTGCTCTTCATTCCATCTAATATATAGATCAACTAATCAAGCGTCTCTATATACATTGAATGATATACACCACATTCTATTGATAGTTTCTAGTAAAATCTAGCTCATGAACAACCAACCAATTCAAGTATCCAACATAGACACACACAAGTGTATAGGGAGGGGGTTGTGTTAGGTACAAGACACTTCATATAAGCAAAAAGTGACATTGAATATCCCATTACTCCCAACCACGCAGTAAACCACGCTAAAAAAACACAAAATCATCAAACAATAACTCTTGAGCATAGAAGAGTTATAAACTATAAAAAACCACAACCAGGCCCAAAAGGATTATATAATCAAAATATCTCTGTGATTAATCCAATGTAAACAAATCAATAACCTGGTAACAACAGGAAAGGCTCATGACTCGATAAAAATCTTATAGTTGCCATCAAAATAAGACTAAGAAACTTGCTATATTATTCGCAGTTACTAATGAAAACCACAACAAATAAGTAATAACAACCCACAACGACTACAAATTAGCCAAAAATGCTATCGAAGCTCCACAAATTATTGTCAGATTAGCCTATAAAGTCTGCTGCTAAAAAAATGCTATTTACAACTAATAACACTCTATAATTATTTACAGCCCAAACCAGAAAAGGTTACAACAAAAACAGTAAACTTTTGACTCCAAAAACAACACTAAGTGCAGTTCAAAAATTCAGTAAAGATATATACCATGCATAAACAGTCCTAAAATACAACTTCATTTAAGCAAATTTAACAAAAGGACCTTGGTGAAACCCTATAGTTTTTGGTAATAGAAAAATGAAGGTGTTGAAGCTATAAATGATCAACAGAACTTACGGATCGGAACCTTTTTTGTGCACTTGTTATCGCTTAGCAGTCAATCAAAGATTTCAGATGTCTTTCTGTATCAAAATTTGAATAAAAAAGTCAGACTTTCAATGAAAAGATCAGAAGAAAATGGGACTAAAATATGTATAAAAAACACCATACAACATTATGATATAAGGTTTACCCATCTAGTAAGCTGTCCACATTTATAAAGTTCATATAACTCATGTAGAAGAAAATTTTAACTTTATGCAGGTTTTGACCATTTCATATGCATTAAAAGATTGTTCAACTCACCTTGATAGTGCAATTTTAGCAAAATTATTGGACAAATTCCACGTTATTGAGTTGAAGGAGACGTCTCTATTGCAAGAGCATGGACAAAACAGATAAATAGAAGAAAACAAAGAGAAAAAGTTCAAATAACACAACTCTGGAGTTATGAAATTTGATGGGATCATCCCATTTAAGCTATTGCTTCCAAGATACCTGTAACTCGTAAAAGTGTGTTTCTAATTGAAGATTTGAGATGTTTTAATGTAGAAAAAGATTGAAAGACTTACAAGAAATGTGATTGTGAGTCTTGGAAAAAGTTTGGTCTGGCATTTTTAATTTGTTGAAGCTCAAGTCCCTTCAAATAATCAAGAATACGAGAAAAGCTTACGATCCTACCACATGTATAACAATATGGCATCTTGTTTAAAAAGAAAATGGTGCAAACGAAGAGAGATTATAGTGATAGTAAAGTTAACCCAGGTGCTTTCTTTACTGGTTGCATCTCATACCTTTCCAGTTGAAATAAACAAATCATGTTTTGGGATAATATTTTTCATTCTTAGTTTCATTGACTTTTTGAATAAAGTAAGTTAGCCATCAAAACCCATGGAGTATAAAAAAAATCCATATAGCAGTATAGCCCACATTTTTCCAATGGACCTGATTATTTACCTGGAATGAGTATTTCAGCTGCATAATGAAGGGATGATCCACTTTTGTCAAAATATATATATATATATATATTGCAAATATTTTTGTATCTATACAACATATATATATATATATACATATATATATATATATATATATATATATATATATATATATATATATATATCATAATAAATAATAATACTAAAATAAGATTATACATGTATCCATCAACATTAGCATAAACACCCTTTCCCTATCTATCTATATCTATATCTATCTATTCTATTAAAAGAGTAAATAGATGCCACTTAGCACCTAACTAGAATGCCACTTGGCATAACGTGGATACGACACGTGTATAATCTATAATATCCATATTAAAATAATAATTGCATTAATTAAATTAATCTAGAAATAAAACATCATCCTATTATTTTGAATTTCAAATTTAAATTTGAGTCTACAACTCCTATTATTTTGGATTTCAAATTTAAATTTGAGTCTATAACTCACATGTTGGCTTCTTATCTAAACTTCATAGCTTCTATAATTTTTTTTTTCATTTTTGGTTATTATTTAATTTTTAGTTATGTATTTTACATTTAACCCAATTTATATTTTTTCTATAATCACTTTAACAGTATAATATTGTTGTTATATTTGTAGTTTCTGTAATAATTTTTCAGAAATATATATAGTTTTGAAAAAATAAGTTATCTACTATTCCGTGTAGTACACGGGTAATATACTAGTATACTAATAAAGCAAAACACTTACATGCCACATGTCATTCGATCATTTCACTAATTTTTTGATTTCCCGCTCTTTTTTCAAAATTAACAAATCAATACAAACAATATAATTGGTTTTCATTTAAGTAAAATAATTTGTGATTTATTTCCTAATATATTCATTAGAATCAACCAATTGAATTTATTACATTAAAAAAAATTATTTGTTATCGAATATTGTATAAATAAATTTAATTTATATCATAAAGTTAAATTATCATTAAATACCATAAAATGAATAATCCAAACAAATAATATATCTAAAATTTAATTTAAACATTTAATTCTATTATTTTAATATTGTAAATAAATAAATATAAATTTTATTAGAAAATAGTAGTTATGAAAAATAATAATAGTATTCTTAATTATTTTAAATAATTAATAATTGTGCGTTTTTATTTTTACTTATATACGTTTTATATAAATGTTTTTTATTAAAAATATCCACGTAATACGTGGATAATAAACTAGTATCCATCTAAA
Source organism: Centrapalus pauciflorus (assembly GCA_020465985.1). NCBI lineage: Eukaryota > Viridiplantae > Streptophyta > Magnoliopsida > Asterales > Asteraceae > Centrapalus > Centrapalus pauciflorus. The sequence continues at coordinate 271,183 of JAANYP010003058.1, forward strand.
TAAAGACTTAATTCTAATTTGGATTTGGATTCGGATTCATAAAAACAGGAAATGAAATGTATACAGACCTTTGGCTTACTTACAGAGACGTCTAGACCGTCGCTCAATGTCATGCCACCATTAACTCCTATAAACACAAAATTAAAAGGCTTGTTTTTATGAGTGTTTTCAGGGTTTTGTGAGAGATAAAGGCAGAGAGAGAGAGAGAGAGAGAGAGAGAGAGAGAGAGAGAGAGAGAGAGAGAGAGAGAGAGAGAGGGTTAGTTACCGTAAGGTTTGTCAGTTTTGATCTTCTTGCCACCACCACTGGCAACGACCTTGAAAGAAGAAGGATTTCTGGCAAATATTTGAATTTAATAATTTAGAGCTTAAAAAACTTATGATTTTGGGGATTCGTCCGTTTGATTTGATTTCATCCAAGACTCGGTGAAAACCTTCGATCTGAAAATCGAATCTTGTAAATTTCGATCAAATCCTCTTGCGATTTGTTCCTCGAACAACTCCATCAAATCGATTAAAACCTCCTCTTTAATTTCACCAGCTCTACGAAGCATTTGCGTTGGTGTTTTAATTAATTCTTGATCAATCCACACCTGAATTTTGGATTCTATCAAGCCAGCAACTCTGGAAAGGTTTTGTCAACGTCATCTTTTTTTGGAATCGGGATTCTTCTGCAAGTCTTGTGAAGCAGGATTGAGAGCTTCAAGAATTTTTAGAGGGTGAAGTGAGAGCTTCACGTTTAGCTTCCATGGCAGAAAATTTAGCATATTAAGCAGAAGAGAAACGTTTTGGAGTTTTAGGATGTTGGGAGAGGAAGCGTTCGTTTCAGTTCCAAAGACATTAAACAGAGGATGCATGTGTTTTTTCCTGATGCAGTTGTTTCTCATGTGCCACGTGCTTCATTGCTCAGTGCAATAATAATTTGCACTTTTGTACCTCTTAAAATTCAGAAATTTGCTTGAAAAACTTGTACTTTATGCAAAAAATGTTGTGTGTCTTAAAATTCAAGAAGATGCTTTATCAAGTTGTACATTATGCATTATAAATACTAAAAAGCTAAATGCTTTATTAGTAGTAAAGATTACATAATATTTGAAACCAAAAATAAAATAATAATTTGATGCATCGCACGGGTTATTTTGACTAGTTAACTATAACAAATACGTTAAAAGATTATTTATTATAGTAGCATTTTCTTCACATTGAAACAAGAAAACACAATTTGATCAACACACTTGAGAGTTAAAATCAATTAGAGCTTTTCCTTACGATTTCAATCTCACTAAGAATCTCACTAAGAAACCCCACGTGCTTGCACGTGCCCCGTCCCTCCATTTGATTCCAAAATATTTTTCCAAATTAATTTATTTAGCATTCCTTCATGATCAGTTTTCATTTTCTTTATATAATTTAAATGCTAAATATTAAAAAATAAATCACAACAAAGAAAAATCTAAAAAAAAAATATATTAATAACCAACTAAAACCTAGCATTTTCTAAGCCGTGCAGATCGCTTACTCTGTTCACCGATTTCTTCATCACCGCTGCTTTAGCCAGCTTCTCAGCCGCCCTCCAAGCTGACGTCGGCGTTAACGGCTCCCCACTCTCATCCACCATTATCATCCCTTGTTGCTGTTGTCGTACAACCTGCTGCTGATATTGTACCCTCAATTGAACATTGACCAGCTCCGATTCCAACCCTTTAACGAAGTCCTCAGCCGACATCGACTGCCTTAATAATGCATGAGCCGATGATAATAGATGATGAGCCGTCGTCAGCTTATTATGTTCCACTAGAAGCCGTGACTCGGCCACAGCTCGGGTTGCAATGAATAGGTTTCTCAACCGTTCGATCTTTGGAGAACAAGATGATCTAACGGTTTGTGCTCTCGGTACTAATAACGCTTTTTCTCCACCGTAGATCACTTCTTGTGTAGCCGGATCATTGTAATAACAATGAGCCGATAATACATGATGGAAGCCCATGTTTGACCGCGGGACCCTTATTTCAACGAGTACTTCCCTTTCCTCCTCGGCGTATAGATCGCCAAATGAAACCGAACCAGAGTTTAACACTGTCGGTTTTCCATTACAAGAATAAACCGCTGTGATCTCAGCTGGGTCTGAACCAGGAGCCACACCGAGCTGAATTTGTAAATCCTGAGCCACCACGCTGAGCAAACCCCCAACACATTTCGTGAACGCGTTCTCAGCCGGGTCAAGGGTTTGATTGCTAAACCCACTTTCAGCGGTTTTATCTAATGTATGAACCGGGATCTCAAAATGAGCAAACCGGGTAGATGACACGTGGTTAGATGGCTGCCGTTGATTCGAACTATTATTATTGTGATCATCAGTAGCGTGCTCTTCGTGACCGTCGGATAATAATATGATACTAGCCACCGGATTTCTTTCCCGGCGATCTTCAAGCACTTTCGTCGCTTTTCGAAGCGCTTCACCTGCGGAAGTACCTCGGCTACAACTGAGGTGGTCAATGATACGGCGAGCAGAGCGTTGACCTTTGGGAGTCATTCTTCTCAAAGGGAGTAGTCGTTTTGGGGAGGCCGAGAAAGCCACGATGGAGAGCCGGTCAGCTGAGCCAAGCGACGAAATGACTAACCGCATAGCTCGCTTTAGCATCTGAAGCTTATCTCCTCCCATACTTGCACTCACGTCGAGAACCGCAACCAAGTCAATAGGCGCACGTCTCGATTGATTCACCATACTTGCCGCCCCGATCGGCGGCGATGGTGGCGGCGCTTTCACCTTCAAAACGACGGCGTATGTCTCATACACTTGAGTTGAGGAAATTACAGCGACTTCCGATAATAACATCACCTCCACATCCTTAAAATCTGGTCGGAATTCATCAGCAGTAGAAGAGGTAGCCGGATTCACGAAGAATCCTTTGAATTCTTCGTCAATATCTTCCTCGTCATTCTCCTCCGTTGCCTCCGGTATCGGAATAATCCCACGACCACCACCGCCCGCTCTCGGTGTTCGTAGTGGCTCATCATCATCGTAAGCCTTTGGTTTGACGAAATGCTCTTGGGATCTTGTGAATTCCTTCTTGGTTTTCGGAGTTACGACCGAAACTTCCTTCCTTTTGTCGGTAAACTTCTGGACTTCGTTGTTCTGAAGCATGTGAATGGCAAGAAATGAACTATCTTGCCATTTAGAATTACAGACGGGACATGCGAGAACGTTTTCGTTCTTCACATGTTTCGATATACATGGAAAATGGAACGTATGCGAACACTCCGCTGTGAAGATTGCGGTTTTATGACCGGTTTTCACGCTTTGCAAACACAACACACAATTACTCTGCAATTTTAAAATCACAATTCATAAGAACAGATGTTAAACAAACCAATTTCATGAGAGAAAAAAATGTAATTATGGAGTTTTGAAGATGAACACTTACTCTTGAGAACCCAAGTGAGTTTTTGAAGATCGAGAAAGGAGATCTCGGAGACGAGGGATTCGAATTCGAACCAAGTAACGATGATTTCGTGTTTTTATTATTTGTTTTGCATCTTAATCTTGGAGTGATATTCAAATTATCAATCACTGAAGACTGAAACTTCCCACCATCATTACCAGATTCACCATTATTGTTGGTTTTGGGACGCAATCGTAATCCAGGAGTTGAAGCATTTGAATTAGCAGTATTCTCATAGTTGGTGTTACTGCTCCTGGAACGCAGACTCCAATTCGATTGTAATCGAGGAGTAGAAGGATTTGAAGCCGAAGAACTCTTAAAAAAACCAATCTTTCCAGAAGTTCTAGGACTAGGACTAGGTGCCGGAACGTCTCCGAGCACTGGAGAATCAGATGAATTTCGGGGGATTGTGGTACAAAAAGCTCTTCTCCAACCAGTACCCATTTGAGATATACGTTGAATTAAGAAATTGAAATAAGAAAAAAATGGTAGTTATGAAGTTGATAGGTGAGAGAAGATTCAAGATTGATTATGGGGGAGGAGGAAGAACCGAAGAAGATGAACATGGGGGGTCAGATTGGAATAATGAAGAGAGGATGGATTTATATATAAGTAAAGGAGTAGTAATGACAAAATGATATGGCGAGTGAGATCAAAAAATAGAGTGGAATTGTACCCGTCGTTGAGCCTCCCTTTTTGGTTTTGGCCTTGGCTTGTTTCAATATTTTTACTCCTACCTTCTTTCCATTTACAAAAAGGTCAAAAGTCATGGGGATTTGTGTTTTAAAAGATTCTTGTGACTTGATATTATTAAAAAAAAAATTTTTAATAAATAAATATCAATTTCTCCTTGGAATTTAATAGTAAGTCTATCAACTTAAAAAAAAATCAGATTATATTTTCTATAAGGTTAAATGTACAATCTTTATTATTTTTATTAATCTATACGATTATTAGTTTTTTAACCAAGTTTATGCAATCAATTTATACTTATCATTTTACGCATCTTTAACTATTATTGTTGGGAATTCGTATGAGTTTTTCATAAAAACAAAACATTAATCATATTAACGCACAACGGAAGTTTTTTTAAAATCACGAATTCCGTACACGGATCATCAAGTATACATAAGATAAGTAAACGAGAAAGCAATAAAATCCGTACCTTTGTATTCTATGACAATAATACACGAATGAGATGCTCTCGGTATCTACCGGTGATGACACGATCGAGCGGCGCCAGGTATTTAATCAAACACACGAAGAACGGGGAAAAACCAAACACACAAAATTGTATATGGTTTTTGGTACGGCCAAGCACACCACACACACACACACACAAACACCTTCAAGTGTGTGTGTGCGGCGGCTCACACTTCAATTAGGTCACCCACACCATATATATATATATATATATATATATATATATATATATATATATATATATATAATTAATTAAGAGTTTTAGTTTTAATCAAACTCTAATATAATAATATAATATATATCTTAATAATTATCTTTATTATTTAAACATTATATAATTATCTCTATAATTATATACCCTTTAAATAATATTAATCTTTTATACATTATCTAATAATATATAAATGACCAGATAATTATTTATAATTATCTCTTATTTATTTGTTTATAATTATCCATCCAATTATCTAATAATTGATGATAATATTAATTCAAATAAATGCATCTTTTATTTAATATCCAATAATAAATAAAAGACTAGATAATTATTTAATTATCATCCAATGACAATTAAATTACTACAATATCTAATATTGCACTTTTAGTCCCCGTACATTGAGATATAATTAATCACACATTAATTTAATCTCAATGATCATTTGGTGTCATAAACATTATCCAATATTATTTATTCAATCGTTTAATTGCTTCTGCTCAGTTGTGCTCATCGGTGTGACCCTTAAGTGTTTTATGAAATCAGCCATGATGCAGTAGCAATGTCATCTTTACACACCATATACTAACATACTCCCACTTGTGTAAGACGACATACTGTCCTGCAACATGCGCCTAAAGGAGGTCATGGCTAGACACTTTAGGCAACCAAGGTCATAAAAACTCTGACTCCCATTCGGACATTCTTGTTGAAACAGCCTTCCAAAAAGAAACTTAGGTTATATCCCATGCATCGCGATATTTCAATGTGAAAGCTAGGCATGGATTAGATCAACCGTAGCAAACACGATTATGTTTCTCGACTCCCTGATCTCATACTGAACTGTAACAGACAGAGTAGAACACATCAGTTCTGTCCGAGCATGGCCATGCATTTTTGTCAGTATCGATCGCCGAGGGGCCCAGAAATATCTCTTCTTAGTTAAAAGAATGTGCAAATCCCATATTGACAATCTAGGCCTCCAGCACGACTCCCACTGCAACTAGCCTCGAACCGTTATGATCACCCAGTTACGGATGACGTTAGGTTAGGCCAAATGTATAGCAGCACCCGCACTAAAGTACGTAGACATCTCAGGTACTAAGGATTACCTTTTTGAGACGACTCATGACTATGATCCACAAAGTGGTCTCAATCGGTGGGTCAATCCAATATTTGTTCGCAACAAATACCTGTGAATTTGGTCCAACCTTTGCTATATTCATCACCCATGAATATCAACCAAAAACCACAGTAGCCTTTTAATTCTCGTTGTGGTTCCCACGACAACAAGCAGCTATGGAATAGTTTTAGAATAACTTCAAATTTATTCTTGGATTTCTAAAACATGCAAAATAGAACGACATTAAAGATATCATGTTGATCTCCTTTATCTCAATAAACACAACATGACTTCCATCAATTTAATGCTACTGTTCCTTTATCAAATGTAACGGTAACACGATCTATCGAAAAATTAATTTCAGACATGATCTTAGTGGGAGTGTTCTCTAGTTAACTGACTTAACTTCCATTACCGTTTATCTTTGAAAAATTACACTAGTTCTTTATTACAACTTCTTGTAATATTATTCAGACTCATTCTGAATCTCCTTACAAATTTATATCCATTATCTTTAGAGGAACTGGTAAATCACTCATAAAGACACCAGGATTAAAATTTAGGAGCTCTAGCAATTCAGATTAATTGCTACTAGTGATACGTTTAGATGTTTAGTCTTGAATATGACAGTATGCGGTTTATCTATATCTTAACAAGATATCTTTAATAACATTGTGTTCAAAATTTGTGATATGTATCCATAACCACCAGAACCTGGTTATCTACAACATTTGTGGTATTCCGTCAAGTTTGCCGACGAGTGTTTAAACAAGTCAAAGGCTACTACTTGACTAACCATCACACAAGTTGTATACATTTCACATGTAATTTTATAAAATGCGATTACTTCTTGTCTAAACAATTCTGACTTCTCAAGTCTAATTATTTCTGACAAGTGAAGTGAATTAACCTCCATGTAACTCCTTTACATTTAATTCTGCATTTTATTAGTTTCTATATAATCACAGATGACTATCCAACTCATATAATCTCTTGAACTAACTTTCAAGAATTAACAAGTTCAATGAAACTGCATTTGAACACTTGAACAATTTACACAACAACATGGTAACCCTTTTTATCTGAATATGACTACTAGCTTGTCCAATCTCCATTGACAAGTTACTATTCAAGTTCCACTTGAATCAATAGTCTATAATCATGGTTTAGTAATCTTAAACAATAGGAATTTCAAGCAACAAATTTTTAACTCCAAAAATTCTTTATTTATCCCAAAAATACTTGCAAGAAATTCAATCAATTGTATACTACACCATGATAAACTATTGATGACATGAAAATAGTGTCCAGCAGAGTATTCTCTAAGATGTCTCTATGCTCCCACTGAATCTGTCATCTCTTTTCACTTCATTTTAGTCATTGCAGACATTATGCATGAAACTTTGTTCAATTGGATATCACATATCCAAGAACAATAGAAGTGACTGATTCAGATACACGAAGTCTCAATGCGGTCAACCTTGACCGTTTCCAAGTACTTGGGACAATTCCTTTCCCAGTGCCAGTTTTCTAGCACTCAAAGAATTTATCATCCTTGGATTTGACTTATCTGGTTCTAGGTTTTAGCTACTTGTTAGCTTTAACCTCCGGCTTGGAAACTTACTTTCCTTTCCGTCTCTTTCCCTATCTTCTCTCCTTAATCATTCCCTCAGCAGTCTATAGCATCTGATGCAGCCCACTGATCATCTTCTCCGTGCATATTGTAACAAATTACAAATTGCTAAAATTCATTCAATAAGGAATTGAGAATTAGATTCGTGGTCATGTCCTGTGTCACGGGTAGGGGTGAGCAGTATTTGGTTTGTAATCGAAGAAACCGAAAATCAAACCTAACCGAATTCGATTTAGACCAAACCAAATATAAAATTCGGTTTCCGAATTGGTCTTAGACCAAATCGAATTTTAAATTAGGTTTATGGTTTGAATTATGGTTTCACTAAATGTAGACCAAACCAAACCGAATTACCGAAAAAAAAATTAAATCTTTATTAAATATATATATATATATATATATATATATATATATATATATATATATATATATATATATATATATATATATATATATATATATATATATATATATATATATATATATATATATATATATAAATCTTACAAATTTAAAATGGACTTATCATTTATTCATTTAGTAATTGTGCCATTGTGGGCTAATATAATAACCCATTACTATTACCCAACCAACCCAAAGTCCAATCCAATTATCCAATTAATAACACTGAGATGTGAGGTTCTACAACCTTTTTTGAATTCGGTAATTCGGTTTTCGAACCGAACCAAACCGAATTGTAAATCGGTTTTCGAATTGGTCTGGCTCCTTTTAAATTTGGTTTGGTTCGGTTTTCGAATTAGCATAAAAAAAGTTTCAATTCGAAGAAACCAATTCGAGGAAACCAAAGAAACCTAAAACCGAACCGATGCTCACCCCTAGTCACGGGTAACCCAAGTCTGCTAAGATAATCCAGATAACCTTTCATCTTCAGCGCATGGGATCTAACAGTTGTTCATTCTGCCATTCTACAGGAGCTCAAAGCCCTTGTCGTATATCTTTCTCAGTCCGAGCCTGAGTCTAGAACATATCCTTTAGCTGGCGATACATCTGTCAAGCTGAGACGTCCATAAGGCTAGTCCGCAGCTCAGATGTCATGTCGCTAGCATTAGACAGGCAACATTGACCGAATCCTCAGAGTGCTTCTTGTGGAGATTTCTCTCCTCAACTGTAGCAGTCTCTGCAGGAGCAGGTTCTGGTGCCCTTTCCAGAATATATGACTTTCACCCTATACTCAGAACATTTGTCAGATTTTACTCCCAGTTCAGGAAGTTGCCTCTTTTGAGTTCTCCATATCCCGAATGGACCTCAAAGTAGCAACATGTGCTTTTGGGGAGGATTTTCAAGTGGGAAAAGGATATTGACATTATCATTGTTGTTATTACTGTTATTGTCATTGTTATTATTAAACCGCTTCTACCTCTGTCTTTTTCAACCATCTTAAACAATTTTTCAAAAAATTAGTATTTGATTATCCATTAATAAATCAATAACCCAAAATTAGAAAAAATGATTTATTAATCCTAAGAACCATTTTACTTATTCATGCACCCAACGGAGGCTGAACCTACATGAATAAGCTACTCAGGCAGGCAACTTATTACCAATTACAACCCCTTTGCAACTCTTAGATCTTATGAGATTTTTAATTTCTTAAATTGATCATGTTTAATCTCATCCACACCTTGGGCAACAGTCTTACTGAGGAACCACCACTGACACACACCATATAACAACTGCAAGTCACTAGCCCAAGTCTCACTTAGGATCCGCAGTGCTTACCTCACAGCTCTCTGAGTTTGCGGCGTAAGCACCCAACGAAGGCTGAACCTACTTACGACGACCGGTCACCGTGAGTGCCACTATATGGACGGTGTGCTCTGTCAGATTTTTAATTTGGGTTTATAACCAGTCTCTTACCAAGAACTAGTGGCCAGTCAGGTTAGTCTGCGGGCAGGATCCTTTCGGTTCTAAACCTTTCGGAAATTCCACAGCCCGAGCAAGACTGTCCTACACACCACCTATTCTGGTAAACAATCCAGTTAATGTACCAGTTTTAAGAATTTCAACTCTTTGATCATATGACATTTTAAAATAAATCTCATTTTATTTGAAAAACTAATTTCATTAAAATGTCATATCTAAAACCTGACAAAATAATTAAAGTTTCCAATTTAAACTTCCTTTTAAATACTTTAATTTTTCATCAAAAATGATTGTAGTTTTGATTTCTTTTATTTATCTACTTTGTCACCACAACCACGTAGATATAAATAAAGCATAAAGAAATAAAACATACAATCACATGGTGACATAGCCTTGCCGAAACTAAATTGGTTTCCGAGAGCCATACGGACAAACCAATTAGGTCAAAGCCTAAGGGCAAAATCAACACACAAGGCAAGAAGGTTGAACTCTTTCAGCTCCCACTAGCCTCAGCGTCCGATAATGTCACCGAGCGTCCTTGATGAATGACCTCCTTCTTGATGGACATCTTCTCCAAGATTTTTACATAATTTTAATCTAAATACATTTTCCTATTTTCTACCCTATTACAGATTACATCATAAAACCCGGGATTCCAATGGCACGCAGGCCTTCCAAAAAATAACCAATAATAAAAAAATAGCAAACATTGAGATTAAACAACCAACCATCACAAACAAGGGGTCTCAAGGCTCGGCTATGTCACAAACATAAATAAAGCAGTAAAGTATATTAATAATCCAGAATTCATTTTCATCTTGCCATGAAAATAATTCCAAGACCAATTAATCTACCATTAATTGAAGTAATCATGTCCAATATCATTCTTAAATTTAATACGGTTCGTAAACTCGAAATTTAGGAACACTTTCCATAATTAGAAAGTTTTTCCCGAAAAATTCAAATTCAATTTCATCTTTGCATTATCTTTGGATTCAAAACTACATTTTTCTTAAAATATTCAATTTACAATTCAAACACCTTTGAAACTTAAACTTACTATTTTAAGAAACTTTTTATTAAACAACATTTAATAAATATAGTTATTATTTTCAAATAATATTGATAAATAATTTAAACTTTATTTAAATAATTATCAATTAACTATTATTCTATAGAAACACCTTTCCATAAATAAATAAACTTTATTTAAAATGTCAATTTTCTAAATAAACAATTTTACAAATAAAATATGTCTTTTTAAAATATTTAAAGAAAATTGACCATCTTTAAATAACACCAAAAACTTTTCTTTATGGTTTTAAACGATTTCTACCAAAAACGTTAATGTCGAGATCAAATCTCAAAACATTAAACAATGATCGAGCATTAAACTCAAAGTCACGATTTCATTAATTTGAAAATAGAATCCTTAAATTAAACTCTCTTTAATTTAATAATGCATTTTATGGAACTAAATATTAAATGCATAAATTAAATCTAGTTTATAAATTAAAATTACCATTAATTTTAATTTCAACATTAAAACTTAACTTTTAATTAAAACTGATTTAATTTAAACGACGAATTACCGGAAAACGGAAACGAACCAACTTAGTTAACCGACTCATACTCGGGTTCAATAACCCATATGAACCGAAAACAAGTAGGGTGTTAAACCCTTTGACGGCTGAAATTAATCGAAGCCTTTAATCAACTCACTTTAATTATTTCGATTTCCATATTCCAATTAATCGTTTAATTATCGAATCGAATAATATTTTTACCGATTTGTGAATTTTATAAAAAAAACTAATAAAGTCTCCACTTTAATTTTGTAAAACCAAAAACATATTTACATATATGTAGGTCCCGAGAGGTTCCCAAAGTATATAGCTTTAAGCTGTAGAGGGGGGGGGGGGGTGAATACAGCTATTTAAGAACTACACACTATTTTCTCAATGTTTGTATGTATTATCAACAATTTGTTAATTACAAACAAGCTTGAATGCGGAATAGTTCAAGCTGAGATGACAGATAAACAGTATTTCACTAGTCTAAGACAAACTCAAAAACTAAGTATACAATGAATAACTCACTAAGAAGCACTCACATGTTGTTTTACAAGACTTAAGGGAACAGCTTATGTAAACAGGCTTAAGACCACACAGATACTGATTTACACCAGCAGGCTTGCCATGCTGAAAATCACCTTGCACGTTCACTCTTGGTTTTTCAGCACTTTTAGCTTTCCTTCACAACTTTCTTTCTGTCCTATAGAAGCCTTCCTTTTAATAAACCCACTTCAGAGGATCTAAGAGAAACATCTTCATTGGACGAAATGAAAAAGGAAAAGTCTTGTTGAAAAGACAACATAACCTTTTCTGCACTTTTCTGAAAAAGCAGACCGTTGTCTTCACATGTGCAAGAGCTTTTGTCTTTTTCACTTTGGGTCTACTGTTGCATTGGCCTTTAACTAATTTAGGAATGTCAACTTTGCGTCTTTTCCTTCCTTGTAAAAGGCCTATTGTTGATATAAGAAAAGGTCTGTCACCCTTTTTCAAATAACCTTTTGTCTTCATGTTACAGAACAGCGTGGGCAGGCTGAGCAGTTCTGTTTTCCACTTTGTCTTCGACTTTGTAAACTGATCTTGTAGTCAAAACAATACATGATTACTTGGAAACATATTCCATAAAGTGTTTAGCCTGTTCACAAAGAACAGGTTCTGTTCACAAAGAACAGAACACTTTAAAATTGCCCAAGCTGCTCGACAGTGTAGAGCAGCGTAGACAGTTTATGTCCAGCCTGTTCAGCAGACAGAGCAGCTTGGACAAACTGTCTTAGTTGCAACACATGCAACATATAGATAAGGGCATATAACATGATTAAATTCAACACTCAAATTGCATCAACAGGTTTGATTATAAATCTCCCCCTCAGATGTAGAACAGGTTTGACTGAGGCCTTTTTGTGCCTAACAATCTCCCCCTATTTGCAATAACCAGTCTAAGCTGGTCTTATCAAAAATCACTATATATTTTTACAGTACATTTGCTGAAATAAAATTACAACATTACAGTAAAGTAAAAGATCAGTTTATATATACATTGATTCTTGATTTCATACAACAACACATGTTTTTACAAGAGTACAACTAATGTACTAATGTATATTACAACTAATGTAAAGGAAATTACAACAAATGTAAATAAAGTACAACTGATGTACATTGGACTGTTTTAGTTGGGAGCAGAAAACGGTAAGCCTGTCCAACTGATGGACAGCTTCCATTCTTCACCTACCCAGACGGTAGATGGACTTCATTACAATGGAGAAGGATCCTGAACCATCTTTTCCAGTTCTTCCCTTGTATCCTCAAGTTCCTCAACT